>VZTM01022009.1:182956-210352 GCA_013400555.1 Jacana jacana | reverse complement strand
GGCAGGCGGAGACCGCGGGAGGCGGCGCCGGGCTGTCCTGCGGGAAATCTCTAATGTACGGAGATCCAGGCTCTTCTGCGATTCAGAAGAGGATGGAGAAGAGAGAAGATCTGCCTCCTGCGCCGCTCTGCTTGGCAGGAGGGGTTTGGGGAGGGGTGTGTGTGATGTTCTCCACCAGAGGGTCGTGAATTCATCTGTAAAGCGAGTTCTAAAATCAAACCAAAGCAGGGTTAAAAGGGATTAAAAAAACCCAACAACAAAGCCAAAACCACTGAAGAGGGACTCCTGACTGGTTTTGAAGGGATGAACTCAGTATTTGATGGGGTGGGGGGGGGACTACAGAGAGAGGACAGGTCCCAGCAAGGCAGGAGAGCAGGAGAGGGCACAGAGATGAGCCCACAGCAGGACCAGGTCACCAAACTGTGCCCAAATTCCCTCCCTTCCAAGCTGGGCTTTCTGTTTGGCTCCTCCTGGGGCTGGAGCCAGGCCATGGGGATGTCCATGGCTGCGGGTTCACCAGGGCAGACCTGACCTCCAAAGGTCGAGCTCGTAGATATTGCCTGGGGTTGGCACCTGCCCCTGCCAAGAGCATCCTCACCCTGCTCCCATCTCACTTTTGTTTCCCAGCCTCCACACGGCCACTGGAGATGCTGGTGTGAAAGTGGGACCTTTGTTTTGGGGGCACGGAGCCAGCGCTCGCCCCACCTGCAGCCAGCATCCCCGCCTGGGCCGCGCTGCCGTTGCCGGGGCAATGGTTATGATGTGATAAACAGAGGGAAATGGTGATGACGCCAGCTGGGAAAGGGCAGAATGAATTTTATTTCACGTTTATTGAAGCACAAATTACCATAAGAAACAGCTTCCTTGTGTGCAAACACGGGAAACTGAGACCCTTTGGGCTGCCCGGGTTCTCTCCGGGCTCAGACACCAGGCTTTCAGCAAACATCCCTGACCTGCTGTTTGAGCCGAGCTGCAGGTTTTCCATGGAAATGCCTGTTTACATTGGGAGACAGATATCAGGGTGTTTGGGAAGGCTCTTTTGGCAAGCCTGATGCGGAGATGGCCACAGCAGGACGCTCTCTGGCTTTCCAGAGAGCTGGCTCCTCTCTCAGGGATGCATCACCAGAGCAGCGCAGGAGGGGGTGAAGGAGCCAGTGACCCCTGGGTGGGACAGGAAAGGTCTGCTTCTTCTGACCAAAGTAGGAGGAAGCTTTCAGCAGAGGTTATGACCGATCTTACAGCTGATAAGGAAAAACAAATCCTAGAGTTTGCAGCTTGTCAGTTGTCAATGCCCTTTCATCTTTTTCTCCCACCTTCCTGGGCTGCAATATGTAGGGCGAGAGAGACGGAAGGAGACTCTGTTCTGCTCCTGCTTGATGACTCACTGCCCAGCTCGCAGGAGCATCTGGCCTGGCTTCAGAGGTGGCTCAGAGAAGTTGCTGTACCTGCTCAGCATGAGCTGACCAAGCGTAAGCCTCTAACCCCAGAGCGAGTCCCTGGGATGGGGTCAGACACAGGAGGGAAGAGCAGCCAGCTCTGAAGGGCACAGCCTGTGTTAGGAAGTGCCTGGTGAGGAGCACACCAAGGCCCGGGGGGTAGCGAGAGTTCTGGGGTAGCCTGCTCCTGTGGCAGAGGAGGAGCAACTTGCTGGCATGTCCCCAAGGTGCTGTGTGTGGGACTTGTGCAAGAGAGGTGGGTGTTGTGTGACGGGATGACATCAGCGCTGAAAAATCTCCCAATGCAGGAGTTTAAATACATCTTAAAAGTTTTGCTAATGCCTGAAGATCCAAGTCCACNGTCTGGTTTTGCATGGGTCTGGTTTTGCATGGGTCTGGTTTTGCATGGGTCTGGGTGTGGGTCCTGGCATGGATTTGGGTGGCTGTGGGTCCTGGTGTAGGTCCTGGCATGGGTCCAGGCATGGGTCTAGGTGTGCATGGGTCCTGGTTGACTTTGGGTGTGGGTCCTGGCATGGGTTTGGGTGTGTGTGGGTCCTGGTGTGGGTCCCGGCATGGGTCCAGGTGTGGGTCCTGGTGTAGGTCTGGGTGTGCGTGGGTCCTGGTGTGAGTTCGGGTGTGCGTGGAGGGCGGCGTGGGTTCGGGTGTGAGTCCCGGTGTAGGTCCTAGTGTGGGNCTGGAGCCAGGCCATGGGGATGTCCATGGCTGCGGGTTCACCAGGGCAGACCTGACCTCCAAAGGTCGAGCTCGTAGATATTGCCTGGGGTTGGCACCTGCCCCTGCCAAGAGCATCCTCACCCTGCTCCCATCTCACTTTTGTTTCCCAGCCTCCACACGGCCACTGGAGATGCTGGTGTGAAAGTGGGACCTTTGTTTTGGGGGCACGGAGCCAGCGCTCGCCCCACCTGCAGCCAGCATCCCCGCCTGGGCCGCGCTGCCGTTGCCGGGGCAATGGTTATGATGTGATAAACAGAGGGAAATGGTGATGACGCCAGCTGGGAAAGGGCAGAATGAATTTTATTTCACGTTTATTGAAGCACAAATTACCATAAGAAACAGCTTCCTTGTGTGCAAACACGGGAAACTGAGACCCTTTGGGCTGCCCGGGTTCTCTCCGGGCTCAGACACCAGGCTTTCAGCAAACATCCCTGACCTGCTGTTTGAGCCGAGCTGCAGGTTTTCCATGGAAATGCCTGTTTACATTGGGAGACAGATATCAGGGTGTTTGGGAAGGCTCTTTTGGCAAGCCTGATGCGGAGATGGCCACAGCAGGACGCTCTCTGGCTTTCCAGAGAGCTGGCTCCTCTCTCAGGGATGCATCACCAGAGCAGCGCAGGAGGGGGTGAAGGAGCCAGTGACCCCTGGGTGGGACAGGAAAGGTCTGCTTCTTCTGACCAAAGTAGGAGGAAGCTTTCAGCAGAGGTTATGACCGATCTTACAGCTGATAAGGAAAAACAAATCCTAGAGTTTGCAGCTTGTCAGTTGTCAATGCCCTTTCATCTTTTTCTCCCACCTTCCTGGGCTGCAATATGTAGGGCGAGAGAGACGGAAGGAGACTCTGTTCTGCTCCTGCTTGATGACTCACTGCCCAGCTCGCAGGAGCATCTGGCCTGGCTTCAGAGGTGGCTCAGAGAAGTTGCTGTACCTGCTCAGCATGAGCTGACCAAGCGTAAGCCTCTAACCCCAGAGCGAGTCCCTGGGATGGGGTCAGACACAGGAGGGAAGAGCAGCCAGCTCTGAAGGGCACAGCCTGTGTTAGGAAGTGCCTGGTGAGGAGCACACCAAGGCCCGGGGGGTAGCGAGAGTTCTGGGGTAGCCTGCTCCTGTGGCAGAGGAGGAGCAACTTGCTGGCATGTCCCCAAGGTGCTGTGTGTGGGACTTGTGCAAGAGAGGTGGGTGTTGTGTGACGGGATGACATCAGCGCCGAAAAATCTCCCAATGCAGGAGTTTAAATACATCTTAAAAGTTTTGCTAATGCCTGAAGATCCAAGTCCACGGTTGCTCCTCAAGGCACTGAAACCAAAGGACATGCTTTACAGCAGACCCTGGCTGGACACAAGGCTTCTCTGCCTTTGTATCCCAGCAGGGGCAATGCTAGTCTCCAAAACTGGCTTTGGCACCTCTCAGACATCTCGGTTCACCCTGGGCATCATCCCTTCCTCTCCTCACCACCAGCACCTGGTAGAGAGGGTGCAGGTCTCTGCCCAGCCTGCACTGCCCAGCCTTCAGAGGATGCTGTTGGCCAGGTTAGGGTGCTCAGGTCGGGCATGGGGTCCCTCTGGAGTGGAGGGCAGTTTGCAAGCTCCTGTGGGGTAGGAGCAAATTAGGCTAAAATGTGCGTGGGGGGAGTTTCTCACACTTCTTCTCTGGTTTGCTGCAAAGGCAAGCCACAGCAACCTGCTCCAGGTCCTCTGGAGGAGTTATGGCAAAGGAGTTTACGGAAGAGCAAGTACCTCAGAGATGACTTTCCATCTATAGAGCTGAAAGTATCCACCACGGGGCTCGTTCTCTCTGTACGTTCCAATGAAGCCCCAGCAGCAGCTGTGGCGGCACGGATGGTCTCTGACAGGATCTGCAGAGTCCAGGAGTGGGGATGATCTGAAGGCGGTAATATTAGACTCCCCTGCAGATGGAATTGCATTCACTGACGTTTCAAAACCAGCAGGGACCATATATAACTATCTAGTCTGATCTGCAAGGAGGGGACGGCTGCTCAGGGTGGAAAAGCCAGTGGGAAAATTAGCCAAGAGATGCTGATTATCCCATGTACCCCATTCTGCTTGACTCCTACTGTCCTGCTTTCGGGGCCATCCCACTGAGGATGAAATGAAGAAACCCTCAAGGAAATGTAAAGTGGCTCCAGGAAATACCTGAACTTTCTGAGGCAGGAAATGAAAGCGGAGAAGGTTGAATGGCAGCGAGGGGCCAGGACACTCACCCGGGGAGCATCCTCAGACGGCAGGGGCTGTGTAGTTGAGGACATGAAGAGAAGGTGATCGTCCACAGCTGGTGAGAGAAGGGAAAGAGATTTCCTTCTAAGAAAAAGGGCAAGATCCTCTACATTCACTTACAAAATCCCTGCTCAGATAATTCCCTGATGAGAGGAGAAATTTGCTGCTGGTTGCTGATGTGAATCATTTACAGATGGAATTACCAGTCCGTTGTGTTTCCACTCGGCTGGTAAAGAACAGACATCCATGGAGAAACTGAGGCTGAGTCCAGAAGATATGACTATGCACTTTTTCCCCCATGCCTCACTTTGTGAGTCTTCTTCACCAGCATTCCCAACTAAGCTGCTCCTGCCATCCCAATGGATGGATGTACTTGGAAGCAGCTCCAGCCTGCCCTGCAGGTACCCACCTCTGGAGGTGTCCAGCTCTTCTGACCCCTCTGACTCACTGGAGACACTCTCAGGAGAAGAGAGGGGGGTGTTCTAGTAGATTCCTTGGGAGAAGGAGGAGGGCAACTGCCTACTGGGCTGGGTGAGGCCACGGCATCTGCCGCTGGGAGCCTGTGAGGAGCTGAGCATCACCCGGTCTTCCCTCTGGTCTCCTCATCAGGGATGAACACATGCACGAAGGGCCACCGCAATGAAATATATATTTATAACAATCATAATTATTATTCTTTCACCAATTTTCTCTTCCGTGGATGGAGCCTGGCAGAGACTACAGAGCAGGCAAAACTGCTAAAGCAGAAAGTAATGGTGCCCCCAGGACGAATAAAAAGCGTACTTCAAACCAGCAGATGCTGCTGAAAGCCCCAGCGCAGGAAATATCTGCAGAATGAATCGGGAGTTTTATGGAGCTTGGTTTGCAGGTTTTATAAGAAAGTTTCACCAGCCCAGGAGGGAAAGGGAAACGAGGACCAGAGGCTGGTACCTTGGGGTGTGGGGCTGGCACGTCGGGGCGTGGGTGCTGGTGTGGGACGGCATCTCTTGGTGATTTACGGGTCTGGCATGAGCCTTGATAAGAAACACAGACTGTTCCCTGTCCACCAGGTCCCCAAAGAGGCCCCGCAGGAGCCAGAGCCTCAGTGAAACCCTAGAAGGAGCCGAGGGTTGCGTTGCACCAAGGGGCTCCGCACCGGTGGGTCTGGGTGGGTGCGGGGAGGCTCAGCCCCAGGGAAGGAGGGAGAGGGCTCTTGGAGGAGGAAGGTAGAAGGTCTGAGGAGCACTAAATGAGACATCATCCTCTGTGAGAAATGGGCGGTCCCTGCCCCATGCCCCTCCTCGCGCTTTCTGGCTCAGTTTGTACCCACACTTCAAACTCCACGTGTTTCTCTGATCTGGGGAGTCCTGGGCAGCAGTTCAGGAGATGTGACACAGAGAGGCTGTATGTAAAGGACAGAGGCTGTCACCGACTATGTCACCAACCGCTGCTGCTGCTGCCTGATGCCAGAAAAAATAAATAAATCAAGAAAACAATGTTCCTGTCCCTAAAAGCCTTCAAACTATGCTGGGAAGAGCTCAGGCAATCCAGCAACAGCTGGAACAAAGGCATTCCTGCATGTGCTGCTGAGGTTTGGCACGTGCCTTGGAGTTCCAGGATTCTTTTTTTTTTATAGTACGTCATAAAATAATGTTCTATATTCTATATATTTTTATGGCCGGCAGGAGAGCAGTAGAGGGCAGGGAATGGCGGAAGGCTGGCCAGCAGAAGGAAGGCTGTAGGAAAGGAGTCTCCAGAGGACCGGCCCAGGGAAGGCAGGTACCCTGGGACTGGGGTCTGGTCCAGCATGGAGCGGGGCAGGAGTGGGGAAGTGCTGGGTGAAGCGCCCAGATGTCTGTGAGAGGGATGAGTCAGGGTGCAGTGAGCCAAAAGCAGGCTTGGTGGGGCAAGGAGGGGAGGCAGAAGCGGAGGTACCGCCCCAGTTAGCTTTGCCCAGGGGGGACAGATGAAGGAAAACCCCATGCTGATGGCTGGGAAGAGGTTGTCCCCTCCTGCTGTAAGACCAAGTAGATCTGAGGCCTTTTTTTTGTCCATTTGCTGCATTGTTAAGAGCAAGAAAAGCATGGAGGTATTAAGTGTTTTAATGAATTGCCTTCAGCCTGGCTCTTGGGTCCCCTCCGAGCTGCCTGCAGGTTTCATGGCCGCTGAGTTTGTGACAGGGGCTGGCCTGGCTCCATGACAGCGTGGATACATGACGCAAAGGTGTTGGTGACATGGGCATGCCCTTGGATTTAGCCTGAAGGGGCCAGTGAAAGAACTTCCCCAGAGAGGTACCCCTTCTCGTAAGTGATGGGGTGAGGGAACACAAGCCATCAATAGCACCAGACCTGAAAATGGATATTCACGGAGCAAAATGTTTCTGGGGGTCAAAGAGCAAGGGGCTCTGCTGAGATAATCCCAAGCATGAAGATCGAGGTCAAGTCTTAGAATCACAGAATCACAGAACAGTTTGGGACAGAAAGGACCTTAAAGATCATCCAGTTCCAATCCCTCTGCCCTGGGCAGGGACACCTCACACCAGATCAGGTTGCTCAAAGCCCCATCCAGCCTGGCCTTGAACACCTTCAGGGATGTGGCATCCACAGGTTCTCTGGGCAACCTGTTCCAGTGCCTCATCATCTCAGTAAAGAACTTCTCCACTTCTGCCCAGTGTCCTCATGCCTTCCTTTGCTACCTAGCTGGTAGCTGTGTCCTGGGACCTGCTCCATCCTCCCAGCCCTGCTCCTCAAGTGAAGGTACCAAGCGAGTCTTACGGGATCCAGCAGAGAAGCCATGCAGAGCTGTCTGCTGTTATGGGAAGGGCACAGAATGGAGCCGGTGCCAAACTGGAACCAAGCCCTTGGCTTCAGGATGGGGCTCATTAGGTGCTTAATTTTTAAGATGTTCGCTAACTTCATGGATTCTTTTCTGGCCAAGCGTGGAAACTTGCCTGTGGTCTCCAGTGGCGTCTGTGGGCTGGGGCTGCTGGGGTGGGAGTGGAGGGTGGCGTGTCAGGACCTGTGCCACCATGGGTGGTTGGGAGGGAAGGCGGGCGGTAGCTGCGGGTTGCATGGACGAGAGCCCACCTGCCCGCGCCAGGCGTGTTCCTGCAGCCCTTCCCGGGCCATCCCAGCAGGAGCCCAGGTGATGGTTGCTTTTTGGTCCCTGCCCCTGGGGCAGCTCCAAGCCTTTGATTTCAGAGGCTTGTCAGGGCACTTTAGCAGCCTCCAGAAACTGCATGTAAACAGAGTGATTAAAAAAAATAATGGTTCCTGGGGTTGTGCTGAGGCTAAAAATGGCACTGAGGTAGCACAGAGTGAGAGAGAGAGGTGCCACATCAGCAAATAGTTTTCTTTTGACTCCCCAGGGAGCTAGCAGCAATGGGGAAGGAGTCAGAGCTCAGGAAGTGGGAAAGGGTGAAGTCCGGAGGAGGACTCAGCCCTAGAAGAAGGCTGGAGAGGAGAATGCATTGCTGTAGGCTCAGTGGAAGATGCTTTGACTGTTCAGCAGGGAAGGAAGGAGCAATTTCTAGATAAAACGATAGGACTGCGTAGACAACCACATTGTGTATTAGTGGGAAAGTTGGAGAACTTTAGAGGAAGGTGTTATGAAGGTCATTTATTATGGCTAGCTCTGCTGAACAGCACCTACGGGTCTCCACAGTGCACAGCTGCAACAGGAGCAGAACCAGGGCTCGCTCCCTCCCAGTTCCCAGTGGGTCGTGTAACAGCTCATGGATTTTCTCCCAGTAAAATACCGCTGGGCAAGAAAGGTCACTTCTTCTTTCCTCCTTTCTTTCCTGTTTTCTCACCTTTTTGGGTTTTTTTTCTTCCACATCAGATGGACCTTTTGTTTTGTAATGTATTGACAGGCGCCGCTAAAGTTGAGCCACGACCAGGTGAGCTTGGCAGAGGCCATCAGGGAGAGGAAAGCAATTTTGGCTGCTGAGCTGGGTCCAGTGTTGGGTGGATGCTGAACTGGCCCCTTCACTGCACAGCACCACCCCCAGCAGCTGCCCTGGGCTGGTGCTGTACAGATCACTCCTCACTTGTCTTGCAGCACAGGGTCCCACCAGAGCTGCCCGGTAAAGCTCTGGTTAACACACTCCTTGCTCCAGATTAGGGCTCCTCAGACCTGTGTGAATAATATGCATCTTCAGACCCTGCTCTGGCCCCTCCTCTGACTCAGTCTTTCCCTCTCCTCTCCCTTTCTGGAACTGTATTTATCTTTCAGCCTTTGAGGAGGTGCAGGGAGCGGTGGCTCTTGGTTTGCCAAGCACACAGCAGCAGCACAAAGCAAGCAGGAGCCCTTTCAAAGCCGGCTGGAGGAGAAAGAGCTCTTTCTCTGAGCAATCAGGGTATTCCTCTCCGTTCCCCGAACAGATAGGCTGTGGCCAGAAGTTAATATTCCTCTGGCGTGGTGCCCTGCCCGGGGAGGGTGGCAGGCTCTTGCATTTAATAACTTATTTATCTTTCCTTATTGCAGGAATGATGACAGTTTTCATTATTAAGCTGCTAGGTAATAGTCTAGCCTTTGGTGGGAGCTGAATCATCATCCCTTCTTTGCTGACAATTTGATTCAATTACCCAGGAGAGGTGTGACAGGGAGGAAGGCAAGCAGTGCCCCATCGCTGCCGCAGTGGCCAACCCCAGGCTGGGCAGAAGCTGGGGCAGCCACGGTGCTTGGTGCTGGGGGTACAAGGGTGGTGGGATGGGCAGAGATGGCTCCGTTGATGGCCAGGTTGGTGGCTGTCCCCCAGTGATGTTCTCTGTTCTCCGCCCATGCTCCCCCTTGTTTCTGCAGCAGAACAGACTCCCACCCCGAGGAGCAACGTGTTTCTCACTGTGGGGCTTGCAGGAGCAGGGGATCATGGCAGACATCAAGCACAGGGTGATGGGGAGTGCAGGCATCTCCCTTCTGGAGAGCCACAGCCCTGACCCAGCCCCAGCACCCTGCTCAGCAGGGATGCAGCGGTGGCAGGGCCAAGGGAGAGGGCTCTCCAGCTTCTGCCTTGCCTTAAAAATGGCTTTCTCCTCCCCAGCCCCAAGGGGATTGGAAACCACCAGCCCAGAGTGGTATTTTGTGTGCACGCTATCGTGCTGGAGGGAAGCCACAGAGCGCCTGCTGGGGCTCTTCTCTCCCAGCTTTCCTCCTGCCCAGATGCTCCCCAGGCAGGGGCTGCAGCAGCTGGATGGTGGGAGCTCCGAGGAAGAGGAGGCAATTCCAGGCAGTTTATGGACACAGCTAAAGAGAAAAATAAAATAAATAAAATAAAAATGAGGGCAAAGCAGAGAGAACCTGGCTGGGACTTAGCAGTGTTCTTGCGCCTGTGCCGCAGCGTGAGGAAGCAGCTCTGCGACGGCTGCTAGACCGTGCTCGCGGATGCAATGAGGCGGCAGTAATGATATATGCAATCAATTAAACATGACCAATTTTTAATTAGATGTATAAACACGCCTAAAGTTAAATGAGGTTTCTTTATAGAGAAAGAATGCAGCATGGTACCATGTTAAATGAGAAACTCATGCCATTCCCAAATGGGAGCTTCCCAGATTCGCACATGCAGACGCCTTTGGAAACCAGCCCTTCTCCTTCCATTTGGCAGAAGCTGTTTCCAGTGGTCAGGGGTGTCTGGGTGCAAGGACTGGGGCTCACAGCAGTGCAGCCTCTGGTAGGGCTGAAAGAGGGGAGAAGGGCCACATTCTGCTCCTCCGGGAGCTTCAAAGCAGCTGGGACGAGTCCCAGTGTTTGCCCAGCTCCTGCTTCAAGCCATGCTTTGCAGCATCTCTCCATCCTCCACTCCCCTGCAGATGGGCCCGCTCTCAGCTGGGGTGGTTTCCCTCCCCTCCCATATGCACACCTGATTACCATGCTGCCCTTACAGGGGAAAAGAAACAGAAGGAGGGGAAAAAAAAAAAAACCAAGAAAAAAAGCGAACCGGTTCCTAATTATGCCTTGTTTGCTTTCATTTAGAGATAATTCAGCCCACACAAAAGTTATTCTCCATATTAAAAGAAATATATATATATTTGAAAAAAAAAAAAGGGGGGGGGGGGGGGAAACACAGATGCATGGCTTCATTAAAAAAAATTAAAATGTAGAAACTAAGTAGTGTCTATTTCCACCTTTCCCCCTCTGATTAAAAACTATTTGCATTTCAAAACAAACCATCATTAATTTGGACCAAATGTTACCAGGGCTCTTCTTTCTTGTCAGGATAATTAAGCATGTGGCACGGGTGGTGAATGACTCCTTCTTCCTACAAAGACTCAGATTAGCTTCTTCCTCTGGGCTGAGGTGGTGACTCAGAGGGACGCAGAGCCCTGGGTTTTTGTAGTAGCTCATTGCACTGATGCCTGGTGACCCAGGGACTGAAAGCGGGGGTGATGCATCCCCTCTCACCTGCCAGGACCAGGGCCTGCTGCTGCTCTGGGGTACCCAGAGAAAATGCTTCCTGAAGGTGAAGCCAATGCTGAGCATGCACATCAAAAATTAAGGGCAAGAAATCCCCCAAGGAAGCTTTTAGACCCAAACCTGTAATGATTCCTGCACAGACTTGGAGATCTGGCTGACAGCAGTGGTATTTTGTGCAGGCACAGGGATCTGCCAGCACAAGCTGGAGGCCACGGTACTTTGAGAAGAATAAAAAAGCCCCAGGAAATCCAGAGCTTATTTGCAGGAAGTTCAAACACTTGAAAGAATGGAAAGTCACCGCCGAAGGTGAGCGATCTGCCTTTCACCCCTCCCTGCCTGCTCACCGCTCCCTCCTCCTCTGTGATTTCCATCCCTTGGAGGATGGGACCTGGGGAGAGCTGGTTGCCTCTGAAACTATCCCGGGAATGGAGCAGGGCCCCTGGCCCCAGCTTGGCTTTTGTTCTTTCCCTGCATCGTTTTGGTTTTGCGGTGCTGGACCAGGCAGCGCCTGTCAAGGCATCTGGCTCCAAGCATCCTGCATCCCACAGGAGCTGGGGGGCCTGGGCCAGGGTGATGGGTGGGTGGACACATCTAAAAAGCAGCAGTCCACCAAGAATCACACCTTTTGAGATGGTGGGTGCCACCAAACATGGAGCAGGCACTGTGTAGAGTCAGCTTGGTGGTTGAAGGAATAGCTTTTTTAAGAGCCTGTAGTGCAAGAGAGGGAGGAAGATGAGCAGGAGCTTTTCCTTGGCCCCATATCTGGAGCTGAAGGGTTATGGGCAGCAAGTTCTGCAAGGCTGCTTCTCCCAAGGAGTTTAGCAGATGCCTGTTATGGGGGGATTTGGGCTTTTTATCCCCTGGTGATGGAGCTGCTGTGTCAAACACCAAATTTCAATGCCTGCGCCATAGCAGGGGACAGCCAGAGATATGGTCTGTGGCTGATCTCGCCTGTTGAAAGAGTCAACACAGCTGGAGAAGAAGAGGAGAAACTTGCAGGCTCACAAGCACTACTCCTGTCAAGTATCTCTTCTGTCACCAGGTGCCCTGATCTGAAGAAGCTGGAGCTGGTGGTGCGCACTCCCAACAAGCAAGTAAAGCAATTAGTAAACCACAATCCATCTTCCCAAGGTTTTCTCTCCTTCTCTAGCAGCCTTGAGTCCAGGTGATGCAGGTGGGTTGGAAGAAATCGAGTTTACAGCCTTTGCTTTCTCCTAAACTCAAATTGAATTTGAATGAAAGTCTCTGGATTAATTACAGGGAAAAAAATATTATAAAAATTAAATACAGAAAAGTCAGAGACACACGTTAGGGGTTTCAGAATCATAGAACAGTTTGGGTTGGAAGGGACCTTAAAGATCATCCAGTTCCAACCCCCCTGCCCTGGGCAGGGACACCTCCCACCAGACCAGGTTGCTCCAAGCCCCATCCAGCCTGGTCTTGAATCCCTCCAGGGATGGGGCAGCCCCAGCTTCTCTGGGCAACCTGGGCCAGGGTCTCACCACCCTCTTTTGAACAGAGCTGCAAAGATGGTCAGGACCAAGTGCCCAGCCTCAGCACCCTCTGGGTATTTTACATTTTCTTCCCAGGGTGCCTTATCCTGGAAGGTCTCAATGGGAGAAGGAGATCTTAACTCAAAGCCAGACAGCCCGAGGAATCGTATCACATAAGAGCTTCTCCACGAGAGGGTCCTCAGCCTCTGGGCTGAGGGTTCAAAATCTTAAAGGTTTCCTACAGAAGCTGTGAAATACAGCCTGCAGCCATGAAAGCAGGGGTGCTGCTCTAAGAAGATGATGAAGGTCTTTGCCCAACGGCTGCCTGTGCCGAAGAGTGCCGAGGATGAGGATGCTGTGGCCAACACCGTGTACTTGCTGGGGGAGCGGCAGGCTGGGAGCCGGGCAGATATTCTGCCGTGCAACTGCTCTCTCCTCTTGCCTGTGTTTTGCTCCTGAAATGTCCTGGGAGCACATCAATATCATAATTATGAATAAAAATGATTTAGCAAGGCTTTTCCTTCATTGCAGTTGCCTACTGTGAGTGTTTGCTACTGGTTTTGAGCCCTGGCCAGGACCCGAGGGCACCCACAGCCCCCAGGCACACGGTGCTGCCCTTCTCCTGTCCCCCACAGCAGCTCCAGCATCTGTTTTCTGGGGGATATCGGCCAACACTCCTCTCAAATAACATTCCACAGATATTTACAAGATATGTACAGAAAATAAATACATGAAAAGAGAATTTATTAAAAATAATAAAACCGAGGAGCTGAGGAACGCCTTGCCTGCCCTCGCTGACACTGCGCAGCCGCCCTCGGGTGCTGCCCATGGACCGATGCTGGGCTGGAGCAGGAGCAGCCCCGGGAGCAGAATGGAACCATGAGCTTTTTGTCACTCCTCAGGCTTTGGAGTGACATTGTCTCTCCGGAGCAGGGCTTGGAGCTGGGAAAAGTCACCTTCCCTGGGGTCATAGCGATACAGCTCCTTCCCTTGACACAGCTCAGACCTGCCTGGATCACCCATCCCTGGCACCCAGCTCTGCTGTGCCCATCAAGGATGCTGTGCTCACAGCCCGGCATGAAACAGCTCGGAAGTGCCTCGCCAAAGAGGAGAAAAAGAGCAGACTATTAATTAACAGCAAATGTACAGTTAATGGGGCTTTTTTTTTTTCCATTTTTTTTATCCCCTTCCTAAACAATTCATCAAAATGATTTCATTGAAATTTAGCTGATGGGGCTCTAAATGCAGCTGGTCCGTCCTGCTCTGGGGTTTGTTGGGTTTTTTTTTGTCTGTCCTGGCTAGAAGAGAAAGCTGATATTGCAGCCTCGGATTTGGGATTAACTGCACACTTTGGGGATGGAGACAGTGGGAGTGAATAAATTAGTGCTTCTGCCCCTGCCAGAGTTTAGAAGATATAGGGGCTGTAAGAAAAGGGGTTACAATCCACAAAACCGACATAATACTCGCCCCTTTCTTTATACACGCTCCTTTACTGCCGGCAAGTTCATTTAAATACAGCACAGAAATTCCTATTGGGCCAGTTTAGGGGCTGTAATAAAGCCAAGCCAGGGAGGAAGGCCAAGCTGGTTATTGGTGATGCCGTTACTGGATATGTCACATTGTTACCCCCCGAAATGGCCCTGCTTCACAAAAAAAACACCCCAAAACCCAACAAGCCAGCAACTTGGAAAAGAAAAAAATAAGGTTGTTAAATCTTTTTAGTGTTTTTTAAAATTGCTCTTATACAGAAAGAGAGAAAACAGCTGTTTACTGCTGTAAAGGCTTGGGTTTTTTTCCTTAGAAGCCACATTGCTTTTGGAATTTAAAGGTACAGAGAAAGGCTAAATGCAACCTAGCAAATGGCCCAATATTTCATAGTGCCCAGCTGCCTCCGTCTGAGCTAACTCTGGGTCTCTGGCTGAGCAGCATGGGCTCAGCTTTAAGCATATGCTTAATGTCCCCATCAAAGCTGCAGACTGAAGTGGTTTGCTGAGCCGGAGCCAGGGGATGCTCCTCTATCTCTGCCTCCACAAGCACCCCCAGCTCGGGGGCAGCTACACTTCTTGGAGACCACAGTGGGATTCATCCCCACATCCCTCTCCATCATTTCCAGCCATGGTGCCTGTGGGAGGTGCCCTCCTGGGAAGCAGGCAGGGGCAGAGGACATGCCAGCCCTCTCACTGGGTCAGCTGGATGCTCCGAGAGGGTGATGTACCACAAGCCAGAGGCTCTCTGCAGCCCAGGAAGCCAGCCCAGTTCTCCCTGAAGACCCTCTCATCCATCCAACCTGCCTGGGTTTGCAAAGACGTAGGAAGTTGAGCATCAGCAGAAGTGGAGGAGGTTGGGGCTTCAAGTGCGTGGTCCCACGGCAGGTGCTGTGCTCCAGATGAATAGAATAGAATATTTTCAGTTGGAAGGGACATACAGCCATCATTTAGTCCAACTGCCTGACCACTTCAGGGCTGACCCAAAATTAAAGCCTGCTATTAAGGGCATTGTTAAACACTGACAGGCTTTGGAGACATTGCCCACCTCTCCACTAAGCCTGTTCCAGAGAGGTGGGGTGGGAGCTGCAGTCCAGGGAGACAGCGTTGGACAAACAGGATCCAGCTGCCAGAGGAGCAAATCCTGGAGCCTCACAACTTTCCCATCCAGCCATGAAACAATCTGCTGATTTTTATTGAAACCAGATCACCGGCTTCATCCCGCAGTCGCTGCTTTAGCCGGTTTGTCACGTCCAGTGGCCCTCGGGAGCTGCCCGGCACTGCGAGGGGAGCAGGAGAAGATGACAGAAAAGATGCAGCCTTGCCTGCACTCACAACACATACACATATGTTTCACCCCCCAAAAAAGGTGGATGGAGGCATTGCCAAGATCTGGAGAGGTTGGCTTAGAGCCTGCATGGCTCCAGTGAAGTCCTGCCCACCCCACTTTTACCCTTTGGCTTGTCCTTCTCCCTGTCATATTCCAGTTAGTCCTTTTCTCTTGTACATCTCCAGCTGTCTTTTTTTTTCTATTTTTCAGAGAACAGGGCTGTCTTCTCCTTTCCTGGTGGCACAGGGAAATGCCAATGAGCCCAGGGCTCAGCCCCAGCCCTATGCACACATGCCAGTAGGCACTAGTCCAGCTCCCCAAACCCAGAGGGGAGGAAAAGCTTCAGCCTCTAAGTCCTGATCTGCCACAAGTCCAGGCTTTGCTTGCAGCTGGGGTTCCTGCAACCAGGAACGGCTGAGGGTCAACCAAAATCCTCACCATCACCCCCAGCCACATCCTCTGAAGAAGCCGCAGTTTATCCCAAAGGTCACAGGTGAAATGGGTCTGCAATGACTCTGTGAACAAAAGTAACCAAACCGGCTGTACTAAGCCTGGAAACACCTATCTCTGTTGTGGTGGCACCAGGGGGGACACAAGTGGCACTGGAGCAACCCTGGGCTGAGAGAGCACAAAGAGGCAGAAGCAGATTTCCACAGGTGATGCTGCAAAACCAGAGATTTTGGGCTCTTTTATCAGTCAATGACTAATGACCAGCTAACGAGGGATGTTAGTGGTTCATCACAGAGGCTTAATGACTTTCAGATCTCCTGTGTTGCAGCAGTCTTGGTGGTGGTGTTGCTGGAGAATCTTAATGGAAAAGACAGGATTTGTTCTCAGGTTTCACAAATCTTGTCTTGGGAGTGAGCCTCGAGGAGGGAAAGCATCCTGAGGGCTTTGCTAGGGTCCCCAAGGTGGCTCCTCTGCCCCTAGGGATGGAGGGAGGTGGAAAACTGGGGGAAAAATATTCGGCAATCACAGGCTCTCACTTAATGTCCTGCTCAGGGTGCAGAGCAGACTTCTGTGGAGAGTGAGTTCTTTGCTGGGATTTTGGCTGACTTTAGGAGAGGGGAGATTTGGACAATAAAAATAACAAAATCAGCTGGCCTGGAGTCACTGTCCTAAAGGGGAGAAGAATGAAACCCCAACCATCCAAGATGGTAGAGCATACAGGCTTTTATTGCAAAATATTACTTCAAAGGTGGTGCTGTCGTTTATAGTATTACTTGAAGGGTGATAAATTATACAAAGGCAAGATGTGATTTTGTATAAACCCTCTGAAGTTCAGAATGGCACCAAGACGAGCTTGGCCTGCCCTTCATAATCTCAGTGATTCCTTTCATAGGCTCAATTTAGAGTCTTTCACTGGTGGTCTTCTCCTGTTGTACTGTGGTGTAAAAGCCACTAAGCTGCTTTAGGGGTCTGCTCAGCTGCCCTTCCTTGCTCTGCAGCTGATCCAGGGAAATATGCAAAGCTGCAAACGTTGCTTTGACTGATTTATAAAATGTAAATAAATAAATGTGAGAAAGAAAGCACATCCCTGCCTGGTCGTCCTTGCTTGGACGCAGCAGAAGGACTAGGGCTGAGGGGATTGCAGTGGGACCCTGCCGGTCACCGCTGAGGAACGTCGTTATCCCTGGCCCCAGCACAGGGAGAGGCGAGGGGTCCCACGCCACCTCTGGGGGGACCCACCATGGACACCCCATGGTGGCAGAGCAGGAGCTGCCCCTCTCGCCTGCCTGAAAGAAGTGCAGAGCTTAATTTGCCTTGGGCAATTTTGGGGGGAATGGAAAGCATCAGCCCATGAGGGTCGCTAAGGAACTGGAGCGAGTCCCCAACTTACCCAAATGAAACAAAGCTGGGCACTGGTACTTGAAAATCAACGGCACCTACAGACATCTATCTCCTTCCCTTGCCCCTTGATTGTACAGTGAAATGATGGGGGGAGGCTGTGAAGGTGCAGGGGGGTCACCCATGGGGCTGGGGGCTGCTGGGGCTGGGATGCCAGCCCGCTCCCCACCCTCCCTCCTTCCCCACCCAGTGCCTCGGGCAGGTTTCACTGGGAAGGCACCTCTTCTCTAACCCAAGTGAACCTCAACATGCACAGACAGCCAAGGTTTGCTCGCTTGGACTGGTTTATTTATTCTTCTCCGGCAGCTTCGGGGCAGGGTGAGGGACCCCACTCTCACGGGACACACAGATCACCTCGTGTCCACACAAAGAATTCACCCAAGCATATTGTAATAACACCCCCCTGGGATAAGGACTTAATCCCGGCTGCTTCTTGTCATCCAGGAAAACATCCCCAATGTTTGAACAAGGCAGCGTGTACCCTCCTCCTGCCTCGGCTCAGAGCAACCATTCCCAAATTATCACGGGGATATAAGTGAAGTAATAACCCGGGATGACAGGCTGAACTCAAGGACCATTTGGCTGCAGCTAGTTAAATATCTATTTTTGGCACTTTTTCCCCCCCAAGCCTGGGTTGGGTTCTTTTTTTGAAACAGAGAAAATTAACAAAACCCGGAGCTAGCTGATTTCAACAAAGTGTTTTGATGAATAATGTGCCATAATGGGCCAAAAGAAGATAAAGAGTTTATCTCATCCCACTGCACATCACATTTCATGCTTGCATCCGCTTGTTTCCAGCCTTCCTGCCTGGGCTGTGATTGGAGAGTCTATTTTCTTTCAACAAACTGCTTCGGCTGCTCCAAAATGGAACATTTCAAGGGTTCTAGAGAAAGGGGTTGGGTTGTTTTTTTCTTCTTCCATCAGTGCCATTCTGTCAAGAGACTTCTGCAGGAAGTTGAGGACAATCCACTTGTCAAGTTGGGAAAATTTCTCAAAATGCAAATGTCGTCCCTCCCTCATCCCCATTCTGAATCCCAGCACAGTGTGGGTCACAAGGGTGAAGAGGCAAACACGGCCCCGTGTACCCACATCTTCCCAAACACCTAAGCTGTTTCGGAACAGGCTGATCATTTTGTTACCTCTTTATTAAGAACATCTCTCCTGGGCGTACTGGGAGGATAAACAAGTGCAAATTGATTGAATGGATGGTCAAGCATTAAAACCACGGGCCTTTTTACCTTTTTGGTTTGCATTTTTACAGATGAAATAAACTCCATAAGCTCTTAAAAGCATCTTCCCTCTAATGCCTAGGAAAAAGAGTTTTAAAAAAAAAAGCGAGGGAAACTTGGAGGTCTGTCTGTGGGACCAGTCCCTGCTCCCCAGTCCTGATCCAGAGCCGGGATGCTGGGACCTCCTGAGGATGCCCCGGCTTGGAATGCCTGGATCAGCTGCAGACCTCTGCTCCCTCAGGTGCTGATGCCATGTGTTTTCATTTATAAATTAATTAAATTTCATATTAGAACCACTTGAGGATTTTGTGTGCTGCTGCTTCTCAGGGGAAGCTGTCCCGAGGCTCTGACTGCTTAGAAACCTTCCAGCTCCTGACCCTCATCCCTACAGGAGCTCGTGTAGGAAAAGCAGCTGGTTTAGACCTGGAGTCAACACTGGCCTTTAGCTGCTACATCCTTTTGGTGATGGATTGAGAAAAGGAGGTAATTGAAGGCTACTTGGAGTGTGAGATATGAAGCACAACCCCTCTGCAAACCTGAGTTTTCCTCATCTCACTGAGCACGGGGCTTTCCTTAGGGCAGCCTGGGTTAGATGGTGCTTTGGTTACAGCCTCCACCAGACAAAGTTGCTGCAGACCTTGACCTTTCTTGATTTGGCTCAATAACATCCTCATCCAGTGAGCTACTAACTGGCTTCTCCAGGGCAACAGCATGAGCCACCCACGGGGGAGCAGACACGTCCTGGGCTCGCTGGGTCGTGCAGGGTCTAGTGAGCACAAGGCTGGCAGGGATGGACAGGGTGGTATGGAAGCCAGAGGAGCTCTGTCCCATCTGCATGGTGGTGTGGAAGGTGCTTTTGCTTTTCTGGGGCTCCAGTTTGCTGGCATGAATTATTTATGGGTGGTGCAATGGGGTTTGTTGCCGCCAGGACTGCGGGGCTGGGTTCCCAGCATGGTGTGGAGTGGCCCCTTGTGTGCAGGGGTAATGGAGGATGCTGTGGTGCTTGTCAGGCTGACGGACTGCTGAGAGCTTGGGGAAAAGCTCCTTCACTCCAGCCTCCCAGGGGAAAATGCAGTCGACTACCAGGTCCTGTCTGGACACCAGGACTTGGTGTAGCCTGGTCTTGGAGCCTGCTTTTATGGGGACAAAACACAGTGCTAGACTGGCTTTTTCTTGCCCATCTCCTCCTGGGAGGTAAGGGGTGATAAGGGAGGTGGAAATGAGAATGTGAAATGGGATGCTCTGGTTTGAGAAACTTGGAAGGTGCACAGTGCAGGTGCTGGATGCTCAGAGCTGTGCCTCTCCTAAAAGAGTGGAGGGAAAAAACATGAAGAATATAAAATCCCAAATCAATTAAACAGCCAGACACGTTTGCTCCAGGAGCATTTTTTCCAAAGCCATAAGCAATATACTTCCCTTGACTGTAATGGTCAATGCTACTTACCCACATGCACTCCAATTAATAAAACCTTTGTTCACTTGGCCCTGGTCCATGGTGGCTTTTTAGCTTTGTACATCCTCTGGAGCAGCCCAGACTGCTCCCCAGCAACCTCTGCCAGAGCTACCAGAACATTTTACAGGTCCTCACTGGGATCAGAAGGGATAGGGAAAGCCTCAGTTAATGGGGCTCTTGGCTCCAGGGGAGCCCACATGTCCAGACATGGGGTGCCCAGGAGATGCCCCAGTGGAAGAGCACTCAAAAAGGCTACCTGGCCAAGTCTGGAGTGAGTTAATAGAACTGGATCTTCCACTATGGGGACAAGGCTTGGTGTCTGGCTTTTGGGATGGGAAGGCATGAGCAGCGTGGGGCAGCAGCCCACATCCCCATCCCATGAGAGCCCTCTTGGATGAAGGGGGCTGTGGTTCTTGTGTAACAGTGTGGGAAGGGCTGGTGGAAGCTGTTTTGTGTCCCTGGTCTGGCTGGTGAGACCCCCCTAATGAGAATTGTGCCAGTCCTAATGTGAGCTACCAGTGTCCGAACAAGAATGAGCTTTCCCTGCTTCTGTGCAGTTCCTTGAAATGGATTTTTTTGGTCAAAATGCTTGTATTTGTGGAGATGCCTGTACTTGTGCAAACGTGGGCACATTCCCATGTGGAAAAGTGCTATGTGTAAATGGCTTTCAAAGAGAGAAATACCTTCCAGTCACTATGCATGTACTGGCAATTACCCTGTGAGAGAGCAAATGGGCTGTACCATCTCATAAACAGCCAACATGTCTGATCCCCCTCTCTCCTTTGGGAAGAGAACCAGATGCTTTTAAGTTTGGGGTTCTGAGCACCTAGTGTCTTTTCTACGTGTTTTTTTGAGTGGCCTCTAGACCTCAGAGGCTTATTTTGTCTCACTGCCGGGATCACTCCCCTGCTGATGAAGGACAACCCAAGGCATCGGGAGCTCCACCAGCTCCTTCTCCTCCATGTTGGCATCATCCCAGCATCTGCCCAGAAGCAGCATCCTCATCCCCAGCCACCCTGTGCCAATGCCTAGAGCTCGAAGGCCACCCATGGCAAAGCTTGCCAGTCCTGGGACTTGTTGAATGGCCGCAGAGCGAGTCACTCACCGGCAAAAACTGCTGTGGGGTCATGAGCAATTTGCCAACAGGACGGGCCCAAGCACTAATTCACATCCTGAGTGGTGGCTGGGGAGGGAAGGAGGTCCTAACCCCCTTCCCAGGGTCTGGAGCTGCGCTGTTGCCCGTTTCTCTAATCTATGGCCACAGAATCAGAAGCAGCAGCATTGCCTAGGGAATAAGCGAGATTTATTTCGGGCTAAAGTGAATGCCGTTTTTGCAGCACTGGGACGTTTAACCTTGGCCAGGGGGAATGATCTTTCTATTGTATAGCAGATAATTAATTGTAGCAAAAACCCTCCGAGAGACCAGACAAATGGAGGGCAGTTCCGAGGCAAATTCCCAGATTTACACAGTGCCTTGAGCCACTTCCACCTTCCCCAGCCAGGGGAGCCATGTCCAGCTCCCGGCATTCAGAGAGCGTGGTGCTGGGTGCTGAGTGGGCAATTTAAAGCAAATTGCAGAGGCCAAGGGCCAGTTCCAAACCACTAAATCAGAAATGGCTGAGCGGGTTATTGTGCGAGACGCCCTGAAGTGGAGTTGAAAGACTCATCTTTCCCCCTCCTCTGCTCTGCTCCCTCCTGTCCCCCACTGACTGCACGGGGGCCCAGCGTCGTGTGTCCTGTGGCTTTCCACGGGGCAGAGACCTGAGCCCTCACCCTCTGGGATGGTGGTGGGTGCCCAGGTGGGCATCTCTACTGGGCAATGGTGCAGCCGGCTGCTCTCTGCCTCATTGACCACGTTTCCGGCTGCTGTGGGACAAATCAGCTTTTTGTGTAAGTCTGTCTGCAGCAAGAAGTCAGCAAGTTTCCCTAAGTGCGTTTTTCGTGTATTTTTAATAAAGGTCACTCTGTGTTTACTGGCAAAGGCAATCAATATTGGTTTATTATTTATAAAGGATCCCACTGGTCTGTAACGACCTGCGGTTGGAGCACACAGCAAGTTTCCTTCGCTGCCTCTTCCACCCGTTGGAGGGTCCAGCTGCCTTTTGCCTCTGCCCAGTCTGAGGGTCTCTGGATTTTAAGCCGTTTCCTCCTCCCTCGTGCCCCAAGATGGGGCTGGCAGGAGGACCACGTCTCTGCCAAGGGACCAAGCTGGCCAGGCACCGTCACTTGCCCCTTCCCCACTGCTGCCCGAGGGAGCCCACCCCTTTCCATCCATCCCCTTGACCACAGGTTGGTCCTTTGCTGTGCCATGGTTAGTGGTCCTGCCACACCAGCTTCAGCCATCCCTGCTTCTCCATGCCCATTCCTGCTCCCTCCTGCCCTTCTGATGGCTTTAGCCGGGGCTGCCTGACATGTGTGTTATTGGAAGATGTGCTTACATGCAGGACATCTTCTTGGCAAATTCCTGGTGGTTATCAGCCCCATTATCCCAATGGTGGCATTGCTCTTCCTGAGAGCCAAGCTGCCCCTATGTGCCATCCCACTGGAAACCCACCAGGGCAGGGATGGGGAGTTACTTGGGGGTAGACTGATCATGGAGCTCCCCCTCCCCAAGCAGACATCGGACCATGGCTTGTTGGGCACCGTATGGGCACCAGTGGTGAGGCTGGGTTTTCCCATGGTTGAGGGTGCCCGTGGGGGAATGGTGACGACCCCCTGGCAGTGGCTGCCCCTTGCTCCAGCCACAACCTGTCATTCCCCCTCTTGCTTTCTGCTCAGAGCAAAGCAGCAGCCATGGCTGTGTGAAAACCTGCACTTGCTGTGCCGAGGGGAGAGAGGGGGACAGAGAGAGAAGGAGACTAATGCCTTAATAAATTTGATTTCAGAGCAAACGAGATGGCTGCTCTTCCACGGCGCAGCTACGTTAACCTGGTTTTACATTACCAGCTGAAATGGGAAGCATGGCTATTTTTAGGGTCTTAATACCAGAGGAAGAAAAGAAAAGAAGGAAAGAAAAGAAAGAAGGAAAAATGTATAAACCCCACAGTAAATAACTAGGCCCAGGTGGAACTGAGGTGTGCTGCGAGAGCACATTGGGACCTGCCCTCCTGGGTGAACCCCCATCTGAGGACCAGTCATGTGAGTCTGGGTGCCCCAGGTCTCAGGCCTCTTGCAGGGGACATTTCAGGGCTGGATGAGAACACTGGAATGCTAGGACATCTCCAGCCCCTGAGAGTGCATGGAGGTCACGCAGGGGCTCAGTCTCAGGGATGACCTGGTAGCTTGTCCTGTTGCAGTGTCACCATTTCTGTTGGACACAGAGGATGTGCAGGTACCACATTCTGCACGTCCTCTTCTGCCCCGGTCCCACCTCACCTCCTGCAGGTGGGCTATCCCGCTTCTCTTTCCCTCCTGATCCTAGTACTCACCACCGTGGCAAACGAGCTGCAGTCACAGAGGGGAGCCCCAGGGATGGAGGTGCACGTAACTGAGGAAGAAGAAGGGATATTCAGAGGCAAAATCTTGCAGCAAGCTCCCGATGTAGCACCGTTCACCAGAAAAACCTCCCTGCCTTTGCCCTCGTGTTAATGAGCCGGAGATAATTAGAGCAGATTCACATCTGGCCACAGTGTGTGGTTACCTCCTGCTTGAACAGCCCCTGCGATGGCGGGTCCCAGCCCAGGTGCTCCCCTCTGGAGCTGGAAAAGAGTCTGAAGGGGAGATTTTCTCACTTCTACCAAGACTTCCATGTACTGGGGAGAGCTTCTCCCTGCTTTTGTCCCTGGCACTGGAGAACCATGGGGACCTGCAAGCAGCTCTCTCCTGGCTGGGGCTGGCCCAGGTTTTGTGATGCAGAGAGAGCCATCCCTCCTTGATGCTGCTGCAGCTCAGCAGCTTGTTTACCTGCAGCAATTAGTCCCCTGCAGCCCGGGTCTTCTCCAAGCAGCTAATGAAGAAGGAAGAGGAGAAGGAGGAGTTTTTGATGTGATTTGTGTCCTGCATTTTTTGGGTACAACTGGTGCACTCTTCCCCCAGCAGCTGAGAAGTTCCTTCTGAATTTTACTGTTATGGTTATAATTTGAAGGCTAAAATAAAATAGAGGGGAGGGCGAAGAGCATGACCGTTTGAAGTGGGGAAAAAACATGAGTTGACGGCCTTAAAAACACAGGGAAAGTGTTCCTTCTCCATCTCTTTCCCATGAAGAACAAGGAAAAGCCCAGGCAAAACCCACAGACACGATGAGGTTGCTGAACTTACTTTTTCCAGGGGGATAAGCTTGTGTGAGGAGCGGAGGTGAGGGGCAGTGGAGCACAGCGGGGCGCAGGGGCTGTGCTCGCCGGCGCTGCAGGTCAGGGAGCTGCCGGGCACCTGTGGCCAATTTACCTCCAGTTCATTGACCTGAAATGGGGAATCAAAAAGGAAGAGAAATTTTAAATAAATGTTCCAGCAAGCTTAATTTGTACCGTGGGGAGCCGCAGAAGATTGTGGAGGGCAGGGCTAAGCTTCATCCCGATGATGTCAAAGGGCTAAACACGAGCCCGTCCTGCTGATGGGCTTGGAGATCACGGAGCGAGCAGGGAGCTGGCTGGAGTTGCTGTCTGTGGGAAGGAGCTCGGCTGATGACCCTGAACATCAATTTGAAATAATCAACTCTCTTCCTCTTCAGAAAACAAAGTCCTGGGAGGTTTGCAACAGAGAGACGGATTAATAGCCCAGAACTACGTGTCGGGCCAAGCCTGTGGCTGCATCTGAAGAAACGGCCACGCTCACAAGAAGCAATTGAGGCTGGGTTTCCTAAAGAGCCCTCAGCTCTGCTGGAGTTGCTCAGGGATGGATTTTGGGTCTGCAACCATCTGGGGCTGCAGCATGGCCAGACCACCGGGAGAGGGAATGATCTGGGCCCTTCCGGACCCTGCAGCCCATTTCCATCACCTTGAGTTGTTTTTTCCAGTAAGGTTTTTTGCAGAACAAACACTGGTACAAGCTTGGGAATTTCTACTGGTGCATGGCATTGGGCTCTGAAGGCTGCACTTAGCAGAGGGCTAGCAGGCAAAAGCCACAGCACAAATCAGGCAAGTGTTACAGAAACAGACAGTTTCTGATAAAATATTCAGCCCCAGCTGCCTTTGAACCTGCTGTTAATTCCTCTTTGGCCATGTCTGCGATTTCTTTTCCCAAATACCAATGTAAGAATGTATTTGCACAGCATAAAACTGATCTGTATCAACATTTTCCCCTTTGCACTTTGGTCCCATTTCCCCAGGACTGGAGGTTTGAAAAGTTCACACTTGTGACGCATTTGTCACTGCACTAGGCAAAATCTCCCTCTGTTTCTGCAGGTCCTCACCCTTAGCAAGAGGGGTCTCCAGCCTGCCCCCTCCTCAGGGAGACCCTCTTCCTCCCTGCCCTCTTCCTCCAGGCGAGAGAGTTTTACAAAGGCATGAATAAGATTTTTATGTCGGTGTTACATGCTCTTTTTTTCCACTGAAAAACGCTCCTCTAGGCCCAGGTCCATCAGATACTGCTTCCCCCTTCACTGTTGGGCTGCGAGACACCAGTCAGTCCCAGTACCACCTGTGACAAAGCCAGTTTAATTCTTCTTTCTGGCCCGCTCCTGCTTGTCTATCCCAAGCCTGCTTTTATTCATTAGGAGTGAAACCCAGTAATAATTAAAAGCTGTTCTTCATCAACATGCCCTCTTTCTCCTATCCTCATCTGTTGGTACTCCATCCAATTACTCTGTTCTGCCAGAAGAGTCCCTTCAGATCCTTCCTCCTATGTTCCCCCCAAACTGGGTCTTGTCCCCACAGCAGAGCACACCGGGGACTCATTCTATCTCTGAACACTGTCACCAAAATCAGGTGGAAGGAGGGATGGGCAGCCGGACATGATGGGGATGTGCCCAGCAAACAGGGCCCTTTGGGGGTGCCAAGGCTGACTTTGCTGAGTGCAGACACTGGTTCATCTGGTCCCAGTTTAATACAAAAATGCGTGCCCTTAGTGCTATGGTATGATCTGTCTGTTCTTGGCTGGAGAGTAAAACCCTTCCTAGAAAGGTAAGTTGGAAGGATGGCAATAGAAGGGACAAGAAAAGGATGTATGGCTGTCATCTGTGTCCTGGAAACTCTGCCCAAGCTGGGAAGAGGCAGCTTCAAAAGCTGGGGTCTGCCAAAATGCTGAGAGACCCCTGAGAGTTGGCACTGCCGAGACCCTTCCCAGCTCCCGACAGCACCATGCTGCCTTTCACAGAATCACAGAATCTCAGGGATTGGAAGGGACCTTGAAAGCTCATCCAGTCCAATCCCCCTGCCAGAGCAGGAACACCTAGAGCAGGTCACACAGGAACGCCTCCAGGTGAGTTTTGAATGTCTCCAGAGAAGGAGACTCCACAACCTCCCTGGGCAACCCCTGCCAGTGTTCCCTCACCCTCACTGTGAAGAAGTATTTTCTCATATTGAAGTGGAACCTCCTCTGTTCCAGCTTGCACCTATTGCCCCTTGTCCTATCATTGGACGTCACTGAGGAGAGCCTGGCTCCGTCCTCCTGACACTCACCCTTTCCGTATTTATCAACATTACTGAGGTCACCCCTCAGTCTCCTCTTCTCCAAGCTCAAGACACCCAGCTCCCTCAGCCTTTCCTCATGTGGGAGATGCTCCACTCCCATAATCATCCCTCTCCTTTGGTCACTCTTCATTTGAGATGAATGAATGCAGCTCTTGCTAGAGGCACTCACCCATGAGGCTGGATTACGAATCATGATTATTGTTAATAATAACAATAACAATAATAATAACAACAATAAATTGTTAATAATAATGGGGAAAGGAATAATAGGAATAATACAACAGAGCTTCCCTAATTTGCACTAAATGACTGGGAGACCAGTTGTGAGCTAATGAAATCTACGGCCTAGCAACCGATGGAGCAAATACTGTCTGGCACAGCCAGGGTAATTCATCACCAGATGCACGTTATTTGCCCATTTTGAGAATTGTAGTTTATTTTTAATTATTGATGCTATCTCGTAATGTCCCAGTAAATACATGGAAGTGAGATTTGTGGAAGCAAATGGAGGTCTCTGTAATCAGAGGCTGGAGAAATGCTCTAAAGCCTTTGTGGCAGGCTGCTCTCCCAGCAGGGACGAACAGACCAGATTAGGGACGCACAGACCACATTAGGGACGTGCAGACCAGATTAGGGACGCACAGACCAGTGAAGACTGGGATGCTGCTACCTGTGAAAGGCTGTGGAGGTGGAAGCATTGCCTGAGCCCCTCTGAGCCTACTGCTCATACTGGGCACAGGGCACCCCAACAAGTGAGGTCCCGTTGACAGGGCTGGGATGCGCCAAGCAGAAGCTTCTACCTGCCCTTACTTCCCTCTGCAATATTAAACTGGTCTTTTGTGAACAAAACCAGGCAGAAATTACCTCTCTGTCCTCTCCCCAGCCTCCCCCTCGGTGGTTCCCTCCTGCCCACCCCGCACCCAGGGTCTCTCTGACCTCCCTCCCCTGCTCCCCAGCCACAGGTATTTTGCAAACACAAATGCATTAACAAGCTGGCAAGAGCCCCTATGAATATTTCATGTTTAACATGCCCTCGTTTCCTCCTGTTTAATGGATGCTCTCCCCATTATGTCTCCGCTTGTTTGAGCAGGATACCTTTTCAGTGGAACATAAAAGCCGCTCCCTGGTGAGGTGGAGAGGAAACCACTTAGCTCCGCCATTCAATAGCCCCAGACACAGACGGGTCCAGCCGCCC
>VZTM01022009.1:166068-179883 GCA_013400555.1 Jacana jacana | reverse complement strand
CCCCCCTACTCAGCCCCAGCCACCGTGGACCCCCAGCCTGCAGCATGGCTGGAGCGGCCAACAACAACACCATCCCACTGGGATGGGCTGTGGGGCCTCAGTGGGGCACCTATGAGTTCCCTGCCTGCTGCTTGCCCACGGATGTACAGACTCACGTTGTTCTGGGGTTGCCCCCCGGCAAGCAATGGTAGGCACGGATGCACCCCGTGACTTCCCAGTCGCTGGCTCTGGGAGCATGGCGACGTGGGAGAATCCCCGTGATGAGTACCCAGCAGCAAAGGGATGGATGCCTGACGGGATTCCTCACGTTCCTCCCGTGATCCCATCACAAAAAACGGGGATTCTTGTCGGAGCAGCACTGAGCAGTCAGTAGGTAAATCCTGTCTGAAGGAGGCCCAGGCGTCTGAAACAGAGACCTAAGAGCTACACACGTTTCTTTATTCAGAAAAAGTATTTTACTGGAAAAAGATATTTATTTTTTTATTATTTTTACTGGTGCCAAAATTTTAAGTGTGTTTTTTTGTAAATGAAAGAAAGTGCTTGAAAAAACAAGATTTGCCGAAAAGGTCTGGCATTTAAAAAAAACTGGTTAGAAAACAAGAACAACAACAACAACAAACAAAGAGGCCATTAAGAATATCTTCACTGAAGAAAACAGGGAGTTTTTCCCAGTAAGCAATGACTTCAGTGATAAGAATCAAACATTTTTATTCTCCCTGGGGTAGAAAAACCCCAGCCTCTGCCCTTTGCTTGTGCCCGGCGTAACAGCTCATCCCGGGCTCCTCTCCCGGGGCTGCTGGGATGGAGCCAGCCGGGCCCAGGGTGTCCCCAGCTTCTGCAAAGTGGGGATGGGGATGCTGCAAACACAGGAGAGGAGAGACCCAGGCAGGATTTCCCTCCTGGCCCCCTCGGCAGAGTAACTTGTCTTTCTATTCCTCTGGAAATACCGCCAACTGCCCCTCTCTCTATAGGCTTAGCTCATGAAAGAAGAGGCTTTTATAAATATTGCTGCAGAATTGCAAAATATTGATGCAACCCTTCGCAATCCTTTGCCGGTGTATTTCTAACCAGGTTTTCTCAGTGCTTAACCCCAACAGGGAGCCACAACTGATGGGCTCAGAAGAAAACACAGTTTTGGTGCTCGGGAGATGCTCTGCCTGCGTTTGGCCCCTTGAACCACGTCACCTCAGATCCAAGATACCCCCCAAAAATCAAAAGGATCCCAGTGTGCTCACCCCAGGACCTGCTGGGCTCTTGGTGGATGCAGGTTCTACCTCTCAGAGCTGATCCCACCTGATTACTCAGAAGAGCATGATGCAGGGGAACCGGTGTTCCTGCTGTCAGGGTTGTCCCCGGGTGCTGCTGGGAGTGCTGGAGCTGCCGGGGACCCCAGGAGCACCGAGAACCTCAAGGGCAGGAGATGTGATGGGAACAGCAAGAGCCCTTCCTGAGCAAACCTCCTCTCCCGTTTTCCCTCGTCTCCCTTGAGGTGGGTGGAAAGCAGAGGCCACGTGAGCAATTTAATGGAGCAGAACTTGGCTTTAATCTGCTCCCATAAATGTTTACGATCGCCTAATTATTAACATTTAATGCCATATTAATTCATTGATGGGCTTTCATTTTTGTTTTTAATGGCTCAGCAATTCCTGCTCTCCCCCTTTGCTCTTTTGTTCTTGAAAGGAAGAAGAAGAAGAGGCGGCAGCACTCAGCGGGGTGTGACGGGACAGGATGGCTCTGCTTCCTCAGCTCCTCTTCCAGGGATGAAGGCCCTGGGGAGCCACAGCTGGTCTTCCCTGCACTGGTGAGGAGGGCTGGGAGAAGGGAGGGACCCCACAACCATGGCAAGAACTCCCCTGACCTGGGATGCCCCATAGTTTAAGGGGGCAAAACGGGACTAGAAATGCTTGTGAGCTTCGGGCCAAGCTGGAGACACGGTGGGAACTGCAGAGGGGGAATCTCAGAGGAAAGCCCCCGGGACAGAGTGCACACATGTTTTTTCAAATGCTGTTTATTTGAAGTGTCCTGCTGAAATGCTTCCAGCGTTGCCCAGCTCACACATGTCCCTCCTGCTGTCCTCCACCCGTTGCTCCGCTCGCTGAGATGTTTATTTAAGTGTCCTGAAAACTTTATCTGGAAATCAGTTCCCTTCTCTTCCCCTTGTCCGCCTTTCCACTTTCTTTTCCTCCCATTCATCACTTTGAAAAATGACCTGTTTTCTCCCCCTCGCTGGATGCCTCCTCCTCCTCCTCCTCTCCTCCATGCTGCCCATGGCAGGCAGCTCCCTGACAGCGAGGGCTGCCCGCTAATTAATGGTTCTTTTCCGGGGAAGTCACAACTACATCCCTGGGGTAAGTGGTGGTGACAGATGGTCCTGCTCACACCAGAACACCCAGTGTTCCCTGGGGCATCACTGTGGGGCAGCTGAGGGACCGCCCCCATCCTGCCCATCCCATGGGGACCACAGCGATGGAGGAGAAATGAGAGATGGGCTTGCAGAAGACCCTGACGTGGGGTTTCTCCCATCCTGGGCTGAGGTGTTGGTCTTCACTAGCAGCCTCTCACCTGGCTGGCTGTTCCAGCTTCCCACACTGTCAAAATTTGCCAGGAAAAAAAGAAAAAGAAAAAAGAGAAGAATCAATTAAGTAAACCCAAACCCTGAAACAATTATTTGTCTACTTCCCAAGCTCATTTGGGAAACATAAAAACACACACTTATTTCAGGCTGACGTGCAAATGCACACGCTGTCTGCCTTTCCATGACTAATTTCATCTGCACACAGAAGCCCCCTCCCCTTTACCCTTTCCCACCTACATCTGTTCCCCACACCCTGGGCCCAGCCAGCGAAAGCAGGGAAAAACAGCAGGGAAAAAAAAACAAAAAGAGAGAGAGAAGAGATGGGAAAACACCCAAAAGCTGTGGAAAAAAAAAATGTGTGGCAGGAGTTGGAAATTTCATTTTCTATCTAGGGCTCTGTCACCTCAGTGGGTAAACTCAGCTCTGTAAAACCAGGATTAACAGCTCTGGTGTGCTTGAGCCGCCCCCAAGCTTTGTTGGATTGTGCCTGGCCACCCCTCTACTTGCCTGCTGGCCTTCCCAGCACCTTCTCCCCGACATGAATCCACTTGAAAATTCAATCCCTTGTGATAGCATGTGGGGCATCCCTTTCTTGCCCCTCTTCCTGGTAGTATTTGCCTGGAAAAAAGGGCCACAAGACCTGACAAAGCCTGTGCCCGGGCTGGTGCTTTGCTCCACGCCATGGGAGCTGCAGTCACCGTGGGCTCTCCCTGTACCACCTTCCAGGTGGGTTTTCCAAGCCCTGATCAGAAAAAATCCCGTGATCATGCCTTGGTTCTGATGGAGGACAGGGAAGCCCCAGCAGCCCTCGGTGCCCACCCAAATCTGCAAATCTTCACCCGCTTTTCTTTGTGGCTGGCCCCAAGGGCGAGGAGGCTGACTGCTCCAATCCCTGCTCTTCTACGATGAGCCAGGTATTGAATTTTCTCAGCCCAGAGCCAGCATCCTTCACCCCAGCTCTCGCAGTGCTCTCCTCCCTGTGCTCCCTGGACGAATCCTGGGAACCACCCCCACTTCTCCTTTAAACTTCTTGTTCCATCCCGACAGTAGCTACAACCACATCCTGCCAGCATCGGCTGGATGGTGCAGTGCTTGGGGAAGGTGGGTACTGAGGTTGTTTCACTCCCATGTTTGGGCTCCTAAAGTGTATCAAATAATAGAGAATAAAGGAATTATATTTTTAAAAAGCTGTGAAAACTGCCCTGTGAATTGCTTTTGCGCTTGAAAGGGAGCAGAGATGGAGGGTCTGGCTACGGGCTGCTGAGTTTCTGCTGAGTGAGCAGCCCAGATGAATGCTCTGAGGCTGGGGACAGGGACCAGAGCGAGCTGGGGGGACAGACAGCCTGTGCAGAAGCACAGCAGCTCCCGGGAATGGGCAAAGGAGCACTCAAGTGCAGTCCCTCTCTGGGCTCAGTGCAGGGTGAGCTTTCCTTTCCCTCCTCCCTGCCCTCAGGCAGCTTCCCATCCATCAGTGGTCATTTCTGGAAAACAGCCTCCCCCAGGCTGGTTTCTCCTGGGACTTTCAGTAAATAGAGGCAAAGGCATGGCCTTCAGGATCAGGGACAGTGTCAGATCCCTGCCAGAGATACCCCATGTTTGGAAAGGGTTTCCTTTCCCTTGATCATACTTTGATTCTTTAACTGCGTTTTTCCTGCAGTTTTTCTTTGTGTCAGCAATTAATCTATTGTTTCCTAATAAGGAAGCATGGCTTTCCTTGGGAAGAAAGTCAATCAGTTGTGTCAAATGGGGCAGGAGCCACCTGGGAAGCCAGGGGCTGGTGGCCCCGAGGACTTTACTGGGCACAGAGGGAGGATCCTCAGGAGCGGGATCCCCAAGTGCTTGCAGGCTGAATGTGACCACGTAGGGTATAACTTGGTATTATCATTATGCAGCAGGTTCTTAGGGATGCAAACAGCTACCTGCATAGCTGCACATCTACTATTGTTATTATGGCGATGGATTTTTGTAGCTGTTTATTAAACAGGCCCCTAGAGACAGAAAAGTTTCAGGGTCTGCTGGCAGCCACTCTCTCCCCTGTGTGGACAAGGCTTGCAGAAGAACACCCCGGTAGGGAGGGCTGCTGTGACATCTGGGCCTCTCCAGCTGTTTTCTTTACAGTTTAAAAAAAAAGATAGTAATTTTAATTGCTGTTAGGAATTGCTGTTAGGCAAAGTTTGACGGGGGGCAGCGGGGAACTCTTTGTTTTAGCTGATCCATCCCTGCTGCTCCCAGCCCGGCCGTCGCTCAGAGGGCAGCCAGAGCTATGGGAAGAAAAGTCCTCTCAGCCTGTCCAGTCAGTGATGCTCAGCCATTCCTCATCCAGCTCTTTATCATCTAGCAGATACAGCTCTGCTTGTGCCACCCGCACTTCTTTTCTCCTCCTTTCTAGTCTTGGCTGCTGTTATCTCTGGCAGGTTTTGCCTGCCTTGGGACACCTTGGTTTTCCAGCTCTGACTTGCCTATGGACTCCTCTATCCACCCTGACATGGAGGCATGTTAAAGAAGAGGCAGAACCATGGCTGGTTTGCAGGGCTGTGATCTGAGACTGTTGGCAGAGAGAGACTTCTCCAGCCTCCCTCCTGAGATCTCCTGGAGAGGTAGATGTGTCCAGTGCTGTCCTGAGAGCCTAACTTGGGGTGAACTCTGTCTGCTCCATTGCCTCTGCTGAAGGCTGCAAGAGGCAGGACATGAAGGACAGCTCAGATGAGAGGAACACGGTGCTTAGAGGCTCAGTGCATGAAGAAAACAAGCTCAGTTACAGCAAAGCTCCAGAAATCAGAGCTCAGCCTTTGCTCGGGTAGTGAACAGAAAAATTCCCATCACTGGGATCCTCACAAAGGTGACCCAGTAAAAGAAAGCCATCTGCTCCACACCAGGGAAAGTCACCAGGCACATGGTGGGCATTCAGTGGGGGATACCAGTCTTACCTGTCCCCCCTCCTTGGGGAGGGATCAGGTTAGAAGAGAAGATTCTGGGGACACCTTATAGCAGCGTTTCAGTACCTACAGGAAAGATGTGGAGGGGCTCTTTATCAGGGATTGTAGTGATAGGATGAGAGGGGACAGTTTTAAACTGAAAGAGGGGAGATTTAGATTAGATATCAGGTAGAAAGTCTTTCCTGTGAGGGTGGTGAGACCCTGGCCCAGGTTGCCCAGAGAAGCTGTGGCTGCCCCATCCCTGGAGCGGTTCAAGGCCAGGCTGGATGGGGCTCGGAGCAACCTGGTCTGGTGGGAGGTGTCCCTGCCCAGGGCAGGGGGGTTGGAACTGAGTGATCTTCAGGGTCTTTTCCAACTCTAACCATTCTGCGATTCTACATTCCCAAGGTCTCAAGAAGGGCTCGAACAGCAAGAGAGTAGAAGAAGGAGAGGGAGCACTGGTGGGCTGGTGTCGGGCTCGCCTGCCAGCTCCCCAGTGTCGCTGCCAGCCCGGGCAGCACCGACAATGCTGGTCTGTGAGGCACAGATGTAGCCACTCGACGCCTGACGCCCAGCTCCTTCAGCCCCCGCACAAGCCCTCGCTGAAAAATGCTGATACCAAGTTTGATACCAACTCAGCTTTAATGGGAAGATTATTTGCAAGTCTTTTCCTGGCAGCAACAACAGCAGCAGCAGGAGCAACAACAACAGCCTCTCTGCGAAGAGCTGAAAAGCAGCCAGGCAGATTTTCAAGTGAAAAGATGGCAATAAAAGGAAATTTGCCATTGCACAGCCCCCTCCGCTTCTCCCCAAGCAGCTGCAGCAAATCCCGGCCCTGTTGGGTTTTTGTTTGGTTTTTGTTGTTTGGTTGGGTTTTTTTTGTTTTTGTTTTTTTTTATCTTTGCAGAGCTCTGTGCCCATTTCTTGTATCCTGAGTCCACCACCTCTTAATTATCTATCAAAGCCACGGCAACGGGGAGGGCCGGCAGCTGGGATGCGCTCTCTGAGTCGCGGTCCTGCACGTGGATGGGGAGCAGGATCGGACGTGCACGGGAGTCACCCAGAATAGAGCAGTTTGGAGCAAAACCCACCCACTGTGGGGTTTAGACACCCCCTCTCTCTTTTTTTTTTCTTTCTGGGTGCACGAGAAGCTCTGCCTTGGCTCTGCTGTCAGAGTAAACATGCCCTCACCTCTCCAGCGCGCTGCTTTCAGCGAGCGTTAAGGTCCTTGCAATAATTAAGTTGTGAAAAACTATCAAGCCCTCCCACCAAAGTAACAGGACAGTGGCTAATAAATAAGATGTGCTTAAGAACACTAGGCTGGATAGAAATACCATTTTACCTATACCTCTTTATGGGGAGGCTAATGGGAATGCAGAAGGATGCTGCCTGCTCTGGCAGATGGCACGTGGAGGGGCAGTGAGGTGTCCCCTGGGGAGGGAGGAACGGGAAAAGAAAGGACCTTTCCAGGTGCCAATCAGTCCCTTCCCTTCCGTGGGACCAGGTTTTTTCTCAGCAAAACCCATAAAGGGACAAGTTTACTTGTGTAAATATGCAACGGGTGCCCCGGTGCTTTGCTGGGTTGGTGATGCCGCACGGCAGTGGAAAAGGGGCAGCTGGGGAGTTTCCTCTGAGTTTTCAGGAGAAGCTTTATCTGCTTGAAGTGTCCCCTTCACTGAGGTCGGGTTTGAGCTGAACCACCCTCTGGGGCTTTGCTTCTTACCCGACATTCCGCCGTGTCTGTTTACAACCAACCCCCCGCCGTGTGCTCGCTGAGGGGGAACCCATCACAGACATACCACGGCCAGGGTGCTTTAGAAAATAGAAATATTTAAATTAGCTCTACCCATCCCTAGCTTTTCTTGCCATGGAAAAACAAGGGAAAGGTGTCAGGGGAGCATTTAGGAGGATAAAAGACATGAGTGCTAACAGAAAACGCTTCCTCTATAGGACAGAAATTAACATGAGGAACTCGATGTGCGAGTGGGACGGGGAGCAGAGCAGGAACTGCAGAGGAACTAGCAGTTTGCAGGTGGGAAAGGAGCACCCATTGCCTGGCAGAGAACAGGCACTGAGCATGAAGAAGGGAAAACCTGCATTTCCCTGGTGGGGAAACTCCATTGTTTTGGCTTCTTTATTTTTAATCTTGAATATGGGAGAACTTTGTAGAGTAGGGCTGACGGTGGGACTCGATGATCCCAAGGCTCTCTTCCAACCTGAATGATTCTATGATGATTCTATACTGTGCTGGAAATTTGCTTTTCAGAAATGCTAAAGCACTGGGGAGAACCTGATGTGTTTCAACATTTCCCTAGCACAAAGCTTTGGTGTGCTTAGTTTTGCCTTGCTCATTTGGCCACCATTGCCTCTGTACTGGGGATGCTGACAAGGTGCTGCTCAGCAAAGACCCAAGTCTTTGATACGGGACTCACTGTACTTTTGCTGAGGTATCTGATAACTGAATGCTGCAAAAGAATGACTCCCCACCTCTCTGTTCACAGAGTAACTGGGTGTTGATGCTGGTGGGGGGTACCCAAACCTCTGCCATAGGTTATTCTCTGGGAAATGGTACCCAACGCTCTGCTGCAGCATCACCTCCTGCTGCAGCTGGAGGACCGAGCAGCTCCTTCCCATGAGGTTGGGCTGTTTTGCAGGCAGACCCCCTGGTGTGCTGCTTTCATAACTTTTCCTTCCCCAGGCTGAAATTGGGGTGAATCTATAAAGGACAGAGAGCGAACCCAGCTCAAAGGAAAGCACTTATGGCCATGAACCTGGCAAACAGCATTTGGAGCTCTGTAGCAAAAACAGAACAGACCCAGACGGCACATATTTTCTTTCCTTTGAAAGGGAAAACACAAAGTTAAAGGATTTAAACCTTTTTTTTTTTTTTTTCTTTTTTTTTTTTTTTTTTTTCTTTTGAGGAATTAAAACAAAAATTCACATCTGGAATGACAACTCCTAACCCTGCCCTGTACCCCCCAAATTAATCAGGCCCTGTAATGGAAATGCTGACAGACTCATAACTCCAACCTTTCAAACACAGATCTGGTATTAAACTGCCCCTGCAGCCCTCTGAGGAGCGATGCTCGAGTGACAGCATTTTCCAAGCACTAAAGGAGATGGAGAGATGCAGGCGGAGCGACGTGGCAGCTGGTGATGGGGGGTTTGTCCCCCCTGCCCATCCAGGGTCACCGCCTGTTCCTTCAACGTGGGGCTGCTGCTTTCCCTGCTCCAGGCATCTCTTTTCCCTGGGATGCAGGCAACAGGCACTGCCCGATCCCTCCATGCACTGCCTGGTCACATTGGCTGTTCCCTTTCCCCACACAGTGCCACCAGCCCTCCCTAGGAACCCCACAACACTGCACCACCACCCCACCATGAGCTTTTGTGCTGGGGCTTTCAGTAAATCCCTCCCTTACACACCCCCCCGTGGCCCGGCACACGCTGGCTGCACTAAACCTGACATGTTCTCTCCCTTCAAAGCTGCTGGTCCCTTGCAATTGTTTAAACTTTGGTAGCATTAACGTACAAGCTGTAAAAATAGAGCCTGATGCCAAGAGACCCATCTAACACGTCTTTGAACTTTATGTCCGCCTGCCGGCAGCTGCAGGTCTCTCCCTCCTTTGCCTCCCCGGGGCAGCTCGGTCCTTGGGTGATCCAGCTGGAGAGAGGAACCAGAGAGGCTCAGCGCCCAGGTGAGGAGGTGTCAGGATGGGGACCTGGATGCAGCCATTTGCAGGCTGTGATGCATCTCAAGGTGGGGGCAAGGTGGAGATGTGCACAGCCAGGGACACCCTGCCCACCTCCAAGAGCAGGCTGAAGGCTGGGTTTGGGGCAGGAGGGATTGGAGGATGTTTGGAAAAGGAGGATGTGGAAGGGAGTGGGACTGAACAGAATCTTGTTGAAGGGCAAGTTGCAGGGAGTCGGGTGCTCCAGCAAACAGCTTAGCTCTCACTGATCTAAGAGAGACCCTCACCCCTGTGACAGCTTTTCTGAGCTGCTGGCCCCATCATAGATGGGAACTTAGAATCATAGAATCATTCAGGTTGGACAAGGCTCCTGGGATCACCCATCCATCCAGTCCAACCATCAGCCTCACTCTACAAAGTTCTCCCCTTACACCATGTCACCCAACACCACATCTAAATGACCCTTAAACACATTCAGGGGTGGTGACCCAGACACCGCCCTGGGCAGCCTTTCTGAAGGTGTTATAGGTAGGGGCTCGGGTTTTACCTCTTTCCCCAAAAAAAGACTGTGCTGCCAGTGCCTCTTGCATTTGTGATGATGACTCAAGGGTTGAGTGTCCAGACCATGGCTTGGAGGGAAGGGCTTGGTGGAAATGTGGGTATCCAGCTTGGGGACAAGCATGGGACAGTGCAGAGACATGGGACACTGCAGTGTGGGAAGCACCTGGGCACTGAGGGCTGGCAACAGCCATCCAGCCACCCCACTCCATGCATGTAGCTCTGGGCTTGGATAAACCAGCCCAACCTCCCAGCAGACTGGTGTGGGGACTGGGATATGGTGTGCAGTGGTCACATACTCCTTAATAACAGCGGGGTGCATTCCTCTGTGTGCCAAAAATGGTCCTTGTCGCTGGAGCCAGCACGGTAACAGCATCGCCTGGGGCTGCACCGGGGATCCCTGCATGCGTGGAGCAGCCCCTAGACCCTTGGGCAAGTGGCCTGGCCAGCGAGAGGGGCTGGAAATTGAAAGCTCTATTGTTTTCCCACCTGTCCGAGTTACAAAGGGCCAAATGGGTTTTCATGAAACGTTATTAAAAAATGAAAAGGGTTTGGCTTCCGGGCCGAGGCCCCGTTTGCCAAGTCAGCCCCAGGCAATGTTTTATGACTAAGTATGTAATAAAAGCCTTTGAAAGAGGGGCTTATAACCGAAGTCTCCACAGACTCTCTCCACTCAAGGGCAGCACGTGGTGGATTGCAATGCGTTCATATCCTGCTCCGTCCTCTCCTGAAGGCATTTTTCCATGACAGGGACAAAATTGCCCTCTAGACGGAGGAGCAGCTCCCTGCAGCGTTACAGCTCGGACTGCACTGGGGGCTGTGGTGGGTTCCCAGGCAGGCAGGGACCTCTCCTCTCTGGTGGGGGGGCACAGCTGGGGTGAGCAGTGATGGAGCCAGGGGGAAGGGGACAAGAACACCAGACACATGCTGGGACCTGTGAAAGCCTCAGGAGGTCTGAACAGGCATCTCTGAGGGGTTCGTCTCAGGGTTGGAAGGATGCAAGCACCGAACATTTTGGGAAGGTCCTCAGGGAGTGGACTTGAGCAGGGCCAGCTGAATAACACATCCATCTCAGTGTCACACACCTGCTCCCCACAAACGTGCTCCCACCCGCACTGAGTTTTTCTGTGCAGATCTTAGCTTTGAGTGATTTCTCATCCTTTAAATAACATGCTCGTGATTTCGCTAGCTCTAACTAGGACAAAAAGGGGATGAAATGGAGTGTTTAGGCTGACTCCTCAGGAAACTTCATAGAGCAGAGCGACCCCATAGAATTCAGCACAATACCCTAAGGGGAGTGATGGAAACCCTGAGCCATTTGAATTTAGACTGGAGGAAGCCCTGGAGGTTAATGCACAGGCCTGTATTGGCCCATGGAGGGTAGGTGAGAAGATAAAAAGGCCTTTTTCCATTTCTCTGGGCGGCATTGCAGCGAAGGACTACGGGGCAGATTGACCATTTCTCTTCCCTGCGATGTATCGCTCCTCGGGCTGGAATCTCGGGCTCCACTCTTTGGTGATCAGGGTTTAAATTGGCATTTAACAAGGTCACTGCAGCGGAGTGGGGAGACATCACTTAAGTGCTGCAAATACCAATCTGCAGTTAAGAACTGTATGTGTCAATTGATGGCTTTGTTTCCACAATTGTCTTGTTAGACGTCACTCACATGGCTAAGCAAGCCTTGCAAGCAGATAGCTGTAAGTGTGAGGGATGTAAGTGTAAGTGAGGGGGTTATATACCTTATTTGAAGTTAATTACAGTGGGAGAAGGACTGGAGCTGGGGTTGGACAATGTGCCTTGGAGTGAAGCCCGTGGGAGACGTCGGCAGTCGAAGGGGTGGGTTTGTACAAACCTCCTGGGTGAAGGCTGGTGGGGACGGGGGCTGCGAAGCGGGGATTCTGCTCTGGACCCCCCTGGGGCTCCTCGGGGACCTGCCTGGGCTCAGCCAAACCACAGTTCACTCCTCTGTGCTGGCCAGATTTCCTTTTCCTTTTCCTTTTCCTTTTCCTTTTCCTTTTCCTTTTCCTTTTCTTTTTCCTTTTCCTTTTCCTTTTCCTTTCCCTTTCCCTTTCCCTTTCCCTTTCCCTTTCCCTTTTCCTTTTCCTTTTCCTTTTCCTTTTCCTTTTCCTTTTCCTTTTCCTTTTCCTTTTCCTCTTCCTTTTCCTCTTCCTTTTCCTTTCCCTCTTCCTTCTCCTTCTCCTTCTCCTTCTCCTTCTCCTTCTCCTTCTCCTTCTCCTTCTCCTTCTCCTTCTCCTTCTCCTCCTTCTCCATGTGGGGATTGGCTTTAGCATGATGCCTAATGAATGAATCCTCTGGTTTCTCGCACCTTCTCCCTCACCCGTGGAAGTAATCGGATATTGGGTGGCAAAAGTGTCTGTGAAGGTATGAAAAGCCCATGCCTGGCAGAAAATGGGCTCTGAGAGGGAAAACAGAGCAAAGCCCAGGGTAATACCGGGCAGAGGGAGAGGAGCAAAGCTCTAATGCTGACACACTGGCTGTTGGCAAAGCTTTGAGCTTGCCAGGTGGGTGGAAAGGCTGATGATACGCTGATATGTGGATTTACCTTTCTGGTCCAAGCCACATTTCAACAGACGTCCTTTTAGCACGGTGTCATATCACAGCTGAGTGGTAGAGGTGCTGGAGGTACTGGGGATGGAGGGAGAGGAATGGTGACAAGGCAGGAATGCAATGAGGGGGGGAATGCATCTCCCCACTCACTTTCTCCATGGTGCAGCCAGCATGGTCAGTGGCTGGTGTCCTGGACTGGGTGTCCCAGTCCAGGAGGCAACCTGGTGTCTCCATCTCAGAGTGGGCAAGGGTCTCTCCCCCTGAAGTTTGCTGCAGTGCAAAGCCCCCCCAGGGCAGGGCTGTGCCCCTACAGGCGTGGGGTGTTGGGGCTCCCCATAACACCCCCTAAATGCAAACCTGTGTCTCTCTAACAGCAATAAACCGACCCCAGCCCTGCAAACCAGGCAGCACCTCTGCAGGAAAAACCACATGCGGGAGGGCAGTGCTGCCCACTGAGGACCCACCCCCATGTCCTCCTGGAAAACCCTTAATCCCCTTGTTATAAGGTCAAAGCTCTGCTGTCGGTCACAAATATGTTTCATTTTTAATTTTCCCACCCCCAGCCCCGGATGAACCCCAGCTCTCCCCCCAGGCACAGCCAGGCATTGGGGTCCTGCAGCCAGGGATGGAGGAAGCTGGGGCAGGGAGGGGGGGGCAATGAGGAGAGGAAGGGGTGAGGAGGGATTTTTTTAATTCAGCCAGAAAAATCTGTGTGTGGGATGAAAGGCAGTGGAGCCTGCAACATGGAACAGGCAGGGAGTGTAAGAAAATGGCCCCACACTGGGGGAGCACAGGGGGCTTGGGGGTGCCCTGCACCAGCTTTTCCCCTTGGAGAAAGGTGCAGGCCAAGGCTGACCCCAAAATGGAAATGCTTTCCCAAGAAAAATGCTCTGCTTTTCTAAGAAGAGTACAGATTCCGAGTGAAACGTCATGGGTTTCCTCGACATTCCCCGACGCTCAGTGACTTAGACGTACCGGATAATCTATAATGAACACATGCGTCATGCCCAGGCTGTGGGGAGCTGCTGGCATGTGGCATTTATTTAGTTATTGTAAAGGGAGACAGGGAATTTAAGGTTTGCTGCTAACAATTCACCACGCGTGAATGCCTGGAAAAAAAAACCATAATCCAGTCCAACTTCCCGTTCCCAAGTCTGGAAAACGTAGTCCAAGAGACCTGCCCTGAGCTCGGCTGGGAAAGCCCTTCGGAGCACAGCAGGAAAAGGCCCCCAGCACATCTCAAGGGGTTTGAACAGCAGTTCTTTGGGGTGGTCAGTGCCATGTAAACTCCTGAAGCCCTCCAGGGTTTAAAAAAAAAATAATTAAAAACCTCCCATAAATGCCCCTATTTAGGCACTTTGTCTCCTGCAGCAGCTGTCACAACGTGGTTACTGACTTCTGAGTAGATATAGGTTGGAAAAAGGGGGCTCAAAGAAGGTGGTGCTCCTTTCCCTTTCCCTTTCCGTTTCCGTTTCCCTTTCCCTTTCCCTTTCCCTTTCCCTTTCCCTTT
>VZTM01022009.1:152414-165750 GCA_013400555.1 Jacana jacana | reverse complement strand
TCCCCTTCCTTTTCCCCTTTCTCTTTCTCTTTCCTTCTCCTTCTCCTTCTCCTTCTCCTTCTCCTCCTCCTTCTCCTTCCTCCTCCTTCTCCTTTTCTCCTGTACAGTTCCAGGCTGGCACAGCCACTTGGTAAGTGCTGGGAAAGATTCCTTTTTAATTCTGCAGAGACATCACTGAACAATCCTAAGAATAAGAGGAGTGGAAATTTCCGTACACTTGTTTGCAAGAAAACCGCCAAAAGCCCCCAAACTAATCTACTTTTAAGAGTAGATTAGTTGTGGTGTTGAGGGATCTGGTGTAGGGGAGAACTTGTAGAGTAGGGCTGATGGTTGGACTTGATGGTCCCAGGGGTCTCTTCCAACCTAAATGATTCAATGATTCTATGATTCTAAACCCCCTTGATGACCAAGGAGTGTGTTTTTGAAAACCAGCTGGTTGCTTTGGTAGGATTCTTGGACGAATTTTGGGTCTGCTTGAGAAATCCGTTGTGCAGTCCGAAGGAGATGTCCCCCTCTTTGGGGACCTCAGGCTCTTTGAGTAACCACTTGGCCCTTCCCACCTGCCCTGTGGATCCGTGAAAACATTTTGAGAAGGAGCAGCAGCAGAGACTCCATCTCTCTAACCCGAAAAATATGTGGAAAGAAATTATTGTGTTATGATCAAACTGGCAGGGGATGGCAATTCTGCCTCTCAACAATCTCAAGAGCTTGCAATTGATTGCACTTTTTAAATTTTTTTTCCTGCTGGAAAACAAAATCTGGCCTCCTGTAAGGCCTTGCAAAATGGGATGGCGTTGAAACATCCATTTCCAAATCAGCGGAATTGGGGTTTCGATTTGTGAGCATCTGCCTCCCTCTCTCCGTTCGGAGGTGACTGCAGAGTCCTTGACCTAACCTGTTGAAAATGGCATCGAAATCAATGCTCCTCCACGAGAGCTCTCGCTTCTGATGAAATCCTGTATTTGGACAAAAACGGATTTGCTCAACAAACGCTTCCACCAGTTTACCCTGGCTTTTCCAGCACCGGAGAGGTCGCTGACAGGCTGTGGCGGAGCAAGAATGCTCTGTCCCATCCTCAAAAGTGAAGGGATAATTTTGGTTTCCTTGCACTAGGGGGGGTGAGAAGGGCAGGTCTCTGCCCCCCAGCCCTGGAGCTCCTACTCACCAGCCAGGTTGTTGATGGGGGAGCAGGGATATGGGGCTCGTGTGTGGGGATGCTGGGCAGGCTGGTGTGAACTACCCCTGGTGGGCATTGATCCCTCCCTGGACTCAAGTCCATGGAATCTGCGGCTTTGCTGGGCAGATGTTTGGCTGTAGCTCTCGTGTGGTAAGAGACAGAGTGGTAAAATGAGATGAAAACGTGCACCCAATTGGGTGATGGCTGTCACTGTGTGACACCTTTGCTGCACAAAGAGCCAGGCAGCTCAGAGCTCAGCATCCCTGAGAGTATAGAATCACAGAATGGTTAGAGTTGGAAGGGACCTTAAATATCACACAGTTCCAACCCCCCTGCCCTGGGCAGGGACACCTCCCACCAGACCAGGTTGCTCAAAGCCCCATCCAGCCTGGCCTTGAACCCCTTCAGGGATGGGGCAGCCACAGCTTCTCTGGGCAACCTGGGCCAGGGTCTCACCACCCTCACAGGAAAGAATTTCTTTCTGGTATCTAATCTAAATCTCCCCTCTTCCAGTTTAAAGCCATTACCCCTTGGCCTATCACTGCACCTCCTGGCAAAGAGTCCCTCTCCAGCTCTCCTGCAGCCCCTTCAGATACTGGAAGGCTGCTATAAGCTCTCCCCAGAGCCTTTTCTTCTCCAGGCTGAACAAGCCCAGCTCCCTCAGCCTGTCCTCATGGCAGACGTGCTCCGGCCCTCTGATCATTTCCGTGGCCCTCTGCTGGACCCGTTCCAACAGGTCCATGTCGTTTCTACGTTGAGGACTCCAGAGCTGGACACAGGACTCCAGGTGGGGTCTCACAAGAGCAGAGCAGAGGGGTAGGACCACCTCCTGTGACCTGCTGGCCACGCTTCTTTTGATGCAGCCCAGGATGGGGTTGGCTTTCTGGGCTGCCAGTGCGCACTGCTGGCTTGTGTTGAGCTTCTCATCCATGAGCACACCCAAATGCTGTGCCAGTATGTGTGTCCCTTTCCTGAGAACATTTTGTGCTCCCCAGGGAACCAGCTGTGCCAAAGACAGCTGAGCATAATATCCCATGGGAAAATGTCCTCCTTGACACTTGCCAGGGTGACCCTATCCTCGCTTCTTCACTCCCATCAGAGGATGTGGCATAAGTGAGTTGGGGGGTGGTGCCTCAGGCAGGGATGGGAGGATGGTGTGAAGCTGGTGACACTGATGGGGATGGATGGGGTCAGAGCAGCCAGTGCTGGCTGGGGCATGGGGACTTGCTTTGAAGGGAATGTGCTCCGTGCAGGGGACTTGAGCTTCAAGTAACCCACACCTCTGAACCCCTGGCAGTCCATGCAGTGGAAGATGGGGTGAGTCTGAAGGAGGGATGAGCAATTCCATCTCCTGAGGAGGGACGCAGGCAGGGGCACATGGGTCTGGCCATGCTGGGGTGGGCAGCCCTGCTCTGTGAGCTGAGGGAGAAGGGAAGCGACTGTTTGGAATTGTTTGGCGCAGAAGGGAATGAGCTGAAGACAATGTCAAGCTCTGTAAATATTTATCAGATGAATGGGAGCAGGGGTTTGAAACGTTAGACAGCTGAGAAATGGCTGTTTTAATAATTCTCCTGATAAATTAAAACTTAGGGAGGGAGGGGGTGGGGAGTGGGTCAGGGGAGGAGGGGAGTTGTTTAGAGATTCAGGGCTTGAGAAGCTGTCCTGGGCTGCGATGGGGCTGCAGCTGGTGAGCCCAGGCCTTCACCCTTGGGGGTGAGGATGAGGAACAAAGCGCCTCTTGCCTACTGGGATGCCAAGGCAGCCCTACAGGACACAGGCACTGGGAAGCCACAGTTCTCTGCCATTCCCCGTGGTCACAGTGTGCTCAGGGCTGTATTGCAGGGAGGACACACGAAAGGAAGAGGCAGAGCAGGGCTATTTGATGGAAGCCACCAGAGTGGTGGTAGGGCAAAGAGCAGAATTGTGAGCTGACTGGTGATGGCAGACCAGCTGGTTGGTCCCCCTCCTGCCTTGGCCACTTCTCTTCAGACTTAGGGACGTGCAACTGGAAAAAAAACCCATTCTCATTGTTTGGACCTAAAATTCATCCTGCACTCAAGCACAGCCACAATCTGTGAGGAGGGCTCTGATGATGCCACTCCCAACGTATCGGCTCTTTCCGTTTTCTCGATTAAGCATCTAAAGCTCCGTGCTGAAGGAATGCAGGACCAGACTAGCTCCTGCCTTGCAATTCTCCCTCTGCAGCTACTTGGAGCCTTGCCTGGGCCAGGACACGGGTCTGACTCACCGCTTTCAGTGAGGCACAATCAGCTTCTGGCAGGGAATACCTCAAATCCTAACGCTGGGGCTTGGCAGGTGAGCGTGGGGGACGCTAACCTTCAAGTAGTTTGCTTTCAAATGCATTTGCAAGTTCAGAGCCAGCACATAGAGTTGATTAATTGCTGAGGATCTTGGGTTGTGTTTTCTTTTTTTTTTTTTCTTTTTCTTTTTTTTTAAATAGTGTTATTTTAAACACAACTTTGCAGTTCCCCTTTAAAGGAGACATCTGGGCCCAATGTGGCAGGCAGGGAAGAGGCACTGAGAGCAGAGATGATCGCAGGGAGAAGTATGCACTGGAAAAATATCATCATTACGGGGAATTCATGAGGCAGGTCTCCTCTTTGCCAAGCCAGCCTCTGTTGGCAAGCCTTAGACCTGGGCACAGGCCATGCTCACCCTCGTGGCCACGGCTGTGCTGTGGGCATCTGTCCGCATCACCCAGGGGGACTTGGTGGGTCAGGGGCTCCTTTGGCCAGGGACCTGCTGAGATCTTGGCCCCTGTTTTGCTGTGAGGAGTTCAGCTGAGGTGAGATCCTGCTTCTCTGCATCTTCCAGCCGGGAATGCTTCAGAAATAATAAAAAAACCCATAACGGTGCTTGTGAATGGTTGTGCTATGGATTCACCAGGAACACTTGTATTACTGCAGGGCAGGCAAACAGCAGAAAAATATGGGGGAGAGAAACCTTCCCCCCTCAGCTCCTAAAACATCCTCTGACTCCCTGGAGCTGGGTAGAAATAGCTTCTCTCTGCAGGTTGCCCCATCAGCATTCTTTATGGGACATCTCGGGCCCTTTCCTGCAGCATCTGGTAGCGGGCGGTGGGAGGGATATGCATTTAGACTAAGTGGAGCTCCAGTTTGGCCCTTTAAGGCAGTTCTCAGGCTTCCATGTTATCTGTGCTTTGGGGCAAGCTGAAGCACAGCTAAGACAGAGGAATAAAGCAAGGCTTTTTTATTTATTTGCCTTTTAATGCTCTGCCATATTCACCTTTTCAGGAAATTCCCGTCTGCCTCCAAGTGGCCAGCTTCTTCCGTGGGCTCTGCACACCGGCTCCACATGGTTTCATTTTCCTCACCAGCAATAATAAATCTGTTAGTGAAAGCGTCTGCTGGAGGTGTCTGCTCTCCGGTAGAAAAGCCTCCATCGCCTACGCAGGATGTCCGTGTCAACAGCTTACAAATCCTGCTCCCGCGCTGGCCCGGGAGGCGAGGGGTTGGACTCGGGGGGCCCCGGGACAGGGCTGCCTTCCCTGATGGATATGTTGTAGGCAGAGGGTTCCTTTCAAGGGGGAAAAACTCCTCCATTTCACTTCATTAATGGCCTGGTCTGCTCTACCCAGGCTACCGGGTAGCCTTCCTGTGGCAACCGAGGGTGGGTGTTTGCCAAGCCCGGGGACACGGGGATGCCCTCCTTTGGGTACCACAGGAGCAAGCACCAAACCCCCCACCCAGAACAGCATCCGAAAGCTTTCTTGGAAATTCAAACGAATGCAAGGTCTCCAAAGCCAGCTTCCCCCAAAGAGGGAGCTGGGGAGGAGAAAACACTGCCAGGTTCTCCTCATTCTCAGCTCTGAGAGCGAGAAACGTGTATTTTCAGTTAATTGAAAGCTGAGATTAACTCATGACCCCTCGACTCTGGGAGATGGTGCTTTAATAAAGCTGATAAATAATAAAAAAAAGCTTTCTGATAAAAACCACTTTTTTTTTTTTTTAATTTTAAATGCAGCACAATTGTTTTCCCTTCCTCGCCCCAGCCCCCCAGGCTGAGGTGTAGCCTGAGAGTGGCTAAGGGCAAAGATGGGTAATGAAACAAGGAGGGCTGTTGGGTTGTTTCCCCCCCCACCCCCAGCAGAAATTGCCTGTGGTTTGCTCTGGGGCTGGCAGGTGCTCTGAACTGAGGTTCCAGCTTTAAAAAGGACTCCTCGGATTTGAAGAAAACGCTGTTATACTTTATTCATGTAGATCTTGTTGATAGCTCATGAAAATGATTTTGGCTGTACTCACACCTAAGCCTGGGAGTACTGAGATATGAGGGTAAACGCTTTTCTCATGCCAAGCAAAGACTGGAAGTCTTTGGGATGCCAAAACCTTCTCTCTTCTCTCTCCCTTCCTCCCTGGTCTCCAGCAAAGGCAGTGCGGGGGTTTGCTGGGCTGGGATTGCACCTTCTGCATCAGCATCCTCCGCCAGAGGGTTTTGCTTGGGGAGAAGGGTGGACCCTCATGCCCCCCCCCCCCTCCGGTGATGGGGGTCCTGGCTGCGGTGTCCCACGTTAAAACCAGCTTTGTGGGCACATTGTTTTGGGGATGGCAGGAGGGTGACGGCCGAGCAGCAGTGTCATGGCTCTCCCACAGGAGCAGGGCCAGGTTCCTCCCAGGTGCAGATCAAGCTTAGTTATACAGAGCTCCGACTGCCTTCATCGCCTCCTCTTCCTCCTTCTAGCTGCCTGGCGCTTTCCTCCCAACCAACTTCCTTTTCTCCAGGCTCTCCTGAATGTCCCCTTTTCCAAATCCACCCCCGTGTTACAGCTGAACTTCTGCTGGGATGTGCACGGAGAGCTGACTTCACAAACCAGCCCGTGGCGTTGTCCTCCTCCCTTCTACTCTGGGTTTTGCTGATCCATCTTGTATAACCAGAGAGCTCTTCTGGGGGAAGAAGCTATTTTAATTTCACTTCTTATACTAACCTGAGAGCATTTCTGCTGGCACAAAACCAAATCCCACGTGGAAGATAATTAACGTGCCAACACAAGAGCTGTGCCAGGAACTATACAGACACACCAAAGGAACGAGGCCATTGCCCCGAAGATGCCTTGGAGTAGGAAAATGTTCACCGACAAGAAAAATCATCATCAGCAGTTTATAAAGGCATTTGTCCTGCCTTGTGGCAGAAAAGCAAAGGAAAGAAGCAATACTTTGGGGGACTGTTTTAACCATCCCTCCAGATACACAGGATCACAGCCGTGATTCAGCAGCCCAGCTCCATACAGATGAACCCAATACATAACTTAAGGTCTCCTAAGACCCTTGGCTTTGTGGCCCTCCAGTGCTGCTGGAGGGCTGATGGGGAGGAGCAGAATGGTTGTTCCTGGGGACTAGGAAGCCTCCTGTCTGTGTCCCTGCTGCTGCCCCTGCAGAAAGATAAGCAGCAGATAGGAGAAGTCATTTTCTAACAGCACAAATCAATATTTATTATAATGAAAAGGAAAGATTGATATCAGGAAGGGTGATAATAATAAAAAGACCCAAGTCTAAACTTATTATTTGTATATATAGTCCAGGAAGAAAAAAAAATATCCCCAAACACAGCCTTTGTTGATTTCTTTTGCTTTGTAGAAACAGATTCCTCTGATATTCTTGCTTAGATTTTCCCAGGCACCCTGCTGAGGTTTTGATGTTTGACTTGCATCAAGAATATTGAGCATGAAATCTAAACATTACTTCTGGTGACAGCTGATGGAGAGACAGAGTGAGGGATAACGGGGGCAGAGGGTGCTCATACCATACCCTGGGGGGAGCAGGAGCACCTGGATGAGGAACAGCAGCATGGGGACCAGGGAGGCAGGGAGCTGTGGGTCTCTCAGGCAGGGCAGAACAACAACCAGATCCACATTTCAGTTTAGGAGGTTGTCTTTTTAAGATCAGCGTTGCAAATATCAGAGGCCCAAGTCCTGGGGTTTGCCACTGGCTTTGAGACAGGACCGTGTCCTGTGGAGGCAGAAGCTTCTGAGGAGTGGAGCAGCTTCTTTCCCCAGCTTTGACCTGCTGTCCCTTCCTTGGGCCAGGGTGGCTGGGAATAATATTTGGTTGTCAAAGATGTAATAATGTAAAGCCAGACTCTTTTCATGTCAAGACTCACAAGAACCAGATCTGGGGTTCTTCTGCTGTGGGCTACTCTGATGACTTGTGCTGAGGTCTTATTAATATGTGAACAGTGGACAACTTCACCCAGCCATTATGTTTCATGGCCACTTCCCAGATCCATCTCCAGCAAAATGTTTTCCTGAAACTGGACCTAGTGAAGGAAGGAGAGCTGCTGGTGGAGAATAGCTCTGGAGAGCAGTTCCCAGCCTGTGGAAAGAATCTCCTGAAAATCTGAGACTATCACAAGCCTGAGCACCTTCTCATCAGTGGTGGCTTCTTAGGGGGCAACTTCTCTAACTACTGCCTCAGATTACACATTTAAAACACAATCATATCAAAGCAAGTGTTTTGGTACATGTGAATCTTCTTGTAGAGTGAAGATGAGGGATCGTGTGTAGAGCTTTGCTTGAATGGTTGGAAGGCTCCTAGATGTGGAGGGTGAAGGCAAGCTCCCATGTGAGAGGGGGCAATGCTGTAAAGGAGACCAATGTAGAGGAGGCAGCAGTTCTCTGGGTAACCTGTTGGGGAGGATGGGCAAACTCAGAGGCAGAAGGAATAAAGCAGCCCTTGGGACAATGTTGTGGGAATGGGACTGAGAGGGTGTCTGGGCAAGTCACTGTCACTGAGCTGGTTCCCTGATCTCCTGCTCCCTAAATTTCCACTCTTTGCACCAGTTGACAGAGAGGGAGAGCGGGGGTACCAGTCAGGAAGGAGATGCCTGCTTAATAAGGCAAAGAGTGAGAGTGGAAAGCTTTCTGATTAATCAATAAGTTAGATTACTGTTCATTAATTCTCTACAATTCCTGCCTGTCTGTAATGGCAGCCATTAACTAATTGATTCTTCTGGGTACTGTACCTGGGTCCCTTCTGGTGTTGTTTATGGTGACACACTTGCTGTCTCCTGTTTCCAGTCTTGTATGTACTCATTTAACCTTGTCCAGCCTCTCCAGCAGCACTTCTGAAAATAAACAGTGTTTTGGTAACAGGAACCTCACAGTTAATCAGGGCTGGGATTTGGGTCCGGCTCCTGGAACACGCGGATAAATAGCACTTTTGGATGATTCAATTAGCCCCCCCTTGTATCGAGTCATTACTCTGCCTTCCCATCACTGTGCTCCTTCGCTGGGTTCCTTCATTCCAGGGTCCTGGGAGGGAGGAAGGGGGTTTCCCACCGTTTCCTCCCTAGATTTCCCAAACCTCCTGCCTGCAAGTGCACTTCATGGCAGCACTTCTTTCTTTCCATATTTCATCCTCGTTCAATTTACTCTTCCGAAATGCTCTAAAGCTCCAGAGTCTGCTCCTCCAAAGAACGTGAAGCTTTCCTCCCTTTCTCAAAGATTAATTATAGCTTCAAACCTGCAGTAACTTTCTTCAATTACTGTATTCCTGCTCAGTCACTTCTTGAGCATTCAAAGTTCCCCTGGTTGGTTTTTTTTTGCTCGACAATATCTTGCATTGAGTCGGGCCCTCACTCCACCGGCAGTTGCAGCTGAAAGCTTTGTAAAGTCAGATTAACCTGATTAAAAACCTGCAGTGTGAAGAGAAGGGGTATTTTATTGTCTCGCAAGGATCCTAGCCCATGCGGAGTTTACAAGCGGAAAGGGTTATTTTCCTGCGGTCTCGAAGTGGATCTGGAAGTCAAATGCTTTATTCCTACTCACACATCATCACTTAAGTGCCAATTTTTGCTCTTCATCTCATAAGTCACAGCTTCCCCGGGCCAGGCAGGATTGCAGCAGGAGAGAAACAATTCAAGGCTGTAAGAGTCAATCCGGGGGTGTCTGCACCAGAAGCTGGTAGGGAAAGATGAGCAGCGCATCGGCATCATGGCACCAGCTCCTCCAGAGGCTCTTCAGGGAAGACTTGGCATTTATGTTTATTATAAAGAGCAATGCCACTGATCTGTATGAGGCACAGTTCTACTGAGTTACAAATTGCTATGTGGTCCTTTTTTGGTATCACTGCATGTATCACTGAGTTGTCCTTCCAGGCTGACTGCAAGTCCCACGGCATCCACCTCCACAGTGAGCCCGAGCAGAGGTTTGAAAATTCAGCATTTCCCAAACCAGCTGTTTGTTTCCCCAGTAACAGAAGTGGCTGCCAAGCCCTGCCTCAGGGAGGGAAACTGGAGATGAAGCAAACACGCCGAGCCAGGCTCATGGTTGGCCATCCCCTTTTTGTGAGGGGGACACCCTCCCTGGCACTGGGAGGCTTCCATGGTGGCCAGAGGAAGGACTGGCTTTGGAGCAAGCTGGTCTGGCAAGAGATGGAGAAAAAAGAATGAAGAAGAGATGGAAAAGGTGATGAAGAAGACTGGTCATGGGAATGAAATCCAAAGGGCCAGAGCAGATAGACCTGGAGCACTTGGAGCAAGACAGGACTGATGCTTGACCCTTTGTTTCATCAGGTGTGCACAAACCTGGAGAGTCACCCACATGGGTCAAAGTCTTCTTCTCAATGATGTACTTTAAGAAGGTTGAAAAGGACAGTGTCATGACAAGGCCAGTCCAGGGTCTCTGTACCTGCCCAGGAGGGTCTCCAGGGTGGCACCAGCCCCTCCCTCAGTCAGCTCCAGCAAATAGTGACAGATATTTGCAAAGACAGTGACGCAATAACACTGACTGGCAAAATTCTTGTTTCTCTCTCTATTTTTTATTTTTTTTCTTGATTTCTGCAAAGTTAACACAGTATTCAGTGAACTTTCCCCAGAGGATGAACCATTGAGTCATCTGGGTTGGTTGGTTTGTTTGGGCTATGTGGTCCAGCACATCATTTCTGCTGCGAAGACGGACCCCCAAGCTGTTTCTGGTGAAGGCAGGAGGAAATTTGTATCATCCCAACGAACGGCTTCTCTTATCTGCGTTGTCTGCTCAGCATCTAATGAACTAATGAAATATGCAACAATTCAGCTATAGAACAGACCTCACTTTTAAATTAGCACTAATTAGAGATAATTATCTTGGCTGGTTTGATGTTTCTGTGTAATGAGCCCGGGTTTTCTTTTGTTAAGAATTGGTGTGGTCAAATGTATGAAACGGCACACTGAATTTCCACAAGTGCCTTTGATTCCAGGCTTATTTTAACATCTCCAAGAGGTCTGCTCTCCCTTTTGGTGCAGTATCACTTGGCTGTCTTGTTGATGCCCCCTTCTCGATGGTGGGGAGGGATGTACTGTAGTGGCCAGGTAAAAGCATTGCAATCCCTGCAGCTCCTGCCCTCCCATCCCGTTCTTGCTCCCCCAAATATGCAAAACTGGGGATGGGGCAGGACCAACGCATGGCTCCTGCTGGCAGTTGGTGCTTGAGCACCAGCAAAGTGCTGGCCAAAGCCTTCCCATCCTTTCCCCTTCCCAAGCAGAAGGACCAAGGACAACCGGAGCAGGTTGGCAAAGTGGGATGCAGCAACCAGCAGAGCTTGCTGCACGGTTCACACTCCAAACACAAAACGCACTGAGGGCTCCCGGAGCTCCCTTAAACGCTATCAGCTCCCGTCTGTCGTCTCGGCTTGTCTCGTAGGTGATGAAGCCTCTCCGTGCAGCCGTCTGCCGTGGCTCAGATGCACCCTGCTCTGTCTGTCTGTCTTGCTGCTGTCTCTACCCCCATCACCACACGCCGGCATTGCTACCTGCTGTCTGTAGGGTCAATACAGCTCGGCCGCTATCGCTACATCTCTCGCCGGGGTTTCCTAGAGCACTGAACGCTGCAGTATCGAAGCGATCAATCACACGTAGCCAGATTACCTTTCCTATCCCATAATCAGTAATTTGCCATGGATCTCGCATTTTTCAAGGGAGTTTTAACATCCTGGCTGGTGACAAGCTGCCAGGGCAAAATGCTGTAATGTGTGATAAAATTATTCATCCCTCTGTCACGGAGCAAGGCATCCTTTCTTCCCGCTCCTCTGCTCCGTGTTCCCATAAATGGGAGCTGTGGGGGACATGGGGACAGCCTGGCATCACGGGGCCACTTAGCCCCTGGGGGTGCTGCCAGCACCCTGCCAAATAATTATGTCAGCACCTGTTTTATGGGCCCAAACTGGGAAAAAGCGGAAGGCGCTCTTTGCATTTCATTAGTGGGGAATAGTCATTACACTAACGAGTCGCTACACTAACGAAACATCATGTTCTACCACTCCCCAACCCAGGTCCCTCTTTCCCCATGGCATGGCCAGGCCAGGGCTTGGCTGGGGTTGTTTCTCTCCCCGTCTCATCCCAGGGTTAACGCCGCACGCTTTCCCATCGCTTAATTGGAGCGATGCCGCGCGGTCCCCTGGCACCCGACGGCGGGCCAGCTGTGGCAGGCAGCCAAGGTAATTATGGCTGAACGGTCCTCTCCGAGTCCCCAAAGAGTCTTTATGAATCGTCGGGTAACGGCTATAGTTCAAGAGAGCCTGGTCTTCGGGGAGCTGGTGTAATTACGGAGATGTTTAAGCCCTCTCTGGCAGTGCTTGGTCATGTTTTCTCTCTCCGTCGCGTGGGGAGGGAGGACTGGCAGGCAGCGATGAGACCTCTGCTCCTGCACGCTGCCCACACGGTGATGGGCACAACATACCCACCACTGGGGCTCCAGGGCTCCCCCCGCCACCAGGGCAGGCACAACTGGGATACAGTGGTGGGGCAAGGGGTCACTGTCCCCCCCAAGAGCCACAAAACCAGCAGTGGGGCGGCCCTGCATGGCTTTGGGCTGGGGAGGGAGTGGAGAGGAGGAGGATCAACCATAGGGCTCAGCCACTCACCAGCACAGCAACACCTCCCTCCTTTATTACCAGTGATTATTTCCCTTTCCAATTTATGATGATTAACACTTGGAGATTGTGCTGGGTCAAATACTGGCTTCTGCTAAATGTTTTTATAAATACACATACACAGAGATATATAAAGATCCTATAGAGAGATTTTTTTTTCCCTGCCACACACACACTTCCCAGATTTTCTTTCTAGTCCAGTATGGGTCCAAAAGAGCCCCAGTGCTTGGGGCACCCACACGTTGCTCACTCGTGGCCAGTGAGAAGAGCGTGAAGTAGAAGGGGCTGTTTTTAGAGCTGGTGAAACGGAGCCAGCGGAGCTCATGGTAATTTATATCTGCTGGCCCTTCGTCTTGTGTTAGCTTGGCCCTGGGCTCCCCAAGGCATGAAAAGGTCTCATAAATTCCTAAAGCTGACAGAGGGCTGTTTGGCTTCGTTGGATCCTGCAGAAACTAAATGTACCATCTAAGGTAGTACCACGTACCCCGTGGCTATAAAAAAATGATCTTGGCTGGGTTTTGCACTAAACCACTCAGCGAGCAAGAGTGAGTGATTTGGGGCCGCCCGGCATCGATCGCAGGGCGCTGGGAGGCACTCAGGGCTCTGCAGAGAGGGTCTGCAGTGGCTTGTAAAGGGCAAAAGAGGATTTTTGCAGCCTCTCACACTACACAAAGCCAAGGAGGGTGGGGAGGGCTGGGACAGACTCCTTTGGGACAAGACTCCTTTACCACAGTGACAGCAAGATGGAGCTTATTGTCGTGTATCTCAAGCCTAAACTTCACTTCTGTCATTCAGGAGACCACGGCAACATGAGCCATGAGAACATCCAAGCCCCAAGGCTACGAGGCACCTTATGAGAAGTACATGCACTCATGAGAGGAACAAGACCCTGCAGGGTAAAGCAAAGCAGAGCAGAAATTCTTAGGTTGCTTGGAGGCTGCACACAAACCCTGTAATTCCCCTGCCCCTTTACTCTTCTCAACAAAATACCAAAGATGCAAGACTAGGAGCAGCCTGACCTGTTCCTCCTTGGGCACAGGTGAGAAGAAGAGCAATGGCTCAATAGACAAACAGTCTTCAGGCAGCAAAAAAAGCAAAGACATCAGAAGCATCACCTAAAGCGACAGAAAGCTCAGGCTACGCAGCAGCTTCTCCTTTCTGCTCTGCTCCACAGATGGGTGCCATCTGCCACCGCAGCCCCAGCAGTCACACTGGTCACCTCCATGTCCCCCGTCACAGTGAGCAGGATTTGCAAGAACAGGTTTCTGAAAGCACC
>VZTM01022009.1:30548-152269 GCA_013400555.1 Jacana jacana | reverse complement strand
CTACCCTGCTGCAGCTTGAAGCCATTCCCTCTTGTTCTATTGCTAGTTACCTGTGAGAAGAGACCAGCACCAGCGCCTCTACATCTCTACAGTGTCCTTTCAAGTAGTTATTGAGAATGATAAGGTGTCCCCTCAGCCTCCTCTTCCTCAAACAAAACAGTCCTAAGAGCACCTTCAATCGCTCGTCATAAGATTTATTCTCCAGACCCTTCACCAGCCTGGAGAAAGGTTGATCTGAAAGATGCCTTCCAACCTGGACAATTCTATGATCCTATGATCCAGGGCAGGTCCCAACTGAGCAAATAAAGCGAAGGCCAAGGAGGTGCAGACATCATGTCCAAACTGGAGACTGTCACACGCTGTTCTGGGTGCTACAGTCCCTCCATCCCAGCATGTCAGACACCTGAGCTGCAGCTCCCTTCTCACCATGCAGCCTGCCTCCCACCCAGGCAGGGCAGGCAGCAAAGCCACGCTCCTTCCCTTTCTTGCCTACAAGATGTATTTGCTCCTGTCACCAGATGTGTAAGGATAAATGAGAAGCCACACTAATCTCCGGGGAATGGTCAAGATTGCCTGTCATCATCATTTTTTTGAAGCTATTCAGAGAATAGCTTGTTCCCATTGGGAGCAAAGACACCACTCCTGCTGTCTTTGGGAACTCTGGCTCTAGAGACAGGAATTTTACTTTTCAAAGTGCAAAACAAAGCAGCCTTCAGATTGCACCGTAACTGCTTCTGATGCAATCTGAGCTGTGGATAACACAAAAGGAGATTTAAAGCATCTTTTGGAGTCCCCCACCTTCATACAAGATTCCTTTTGTCCCTTTCTCCACTGCCCACTTGTAGTATCTCACCACCACAGTCCCCTCCCTGTGAAAGTTCATTGGTAAACTCAGCAGGACTCCCCAGCCGGTGTCAACACTGGTGGTTGATCATCTCCCTGTTTAACCCAGGACAGGAGCAGACTGGGCCATGCCTACTACTGTCCCTGGCACTGGGGTCAACTTTGGGGTGCTCCCTTTCTCCAGCCCTTAGCATCTCCAGATGAAGAAGGGAGATGTCTTTGCTCACCTTAGAGGTGTGGAGGAGACACCCCCAGCAAAGGGTTAAACACCGCTGGCACAAAAGTCAAGGTCACCCACCTTCAAAAGAGGATGCTCCCTCCAGCTGTTTTTTCAGGAGAAACACATCTCAAAGGCCAAAGTAAAAACACTTTGCTCAAAAAAACCCATCCAAAACGTTGTGCAGTTGTAAAACGACTCTGGTAATGAGGACATGACACCAATCCTGTCCCCAGGGACCTGGGGGTGTTGGTCGACTGTGGGCTGAACACGAGCCAGCAGTGTGCCCAGGTGGCCAAGAAAGCCAACAGCATCCTGGCCTGTATTAGGGACAGCGTGGGGAATAGAAATCAGGAGGTGATCAACCCTGTACTGGGTGCTGGTGAGGCCCCACCTCAAACACTGTTGACATAGTGCTCAGTGACATGGTTTAGTGATGGTTTATCAGAGATAGGTTGATGGTGGGACTACATGAGCTTAAAGGTCCCTTCCAACCCAGACAATTCTATAATTCTAATATTCAAATCCTCCATTTCTTTCAGAGCAAGAGTTTTGCATTGCAGTGAGGTCCCAAAGAGTGACTCTTTTCCATAGGCATGTTCTCCCCAACTTCCCATGGTCTCTGCTAGCTTTTCCCTGCCACCCAAGCAACTCCCGGCCACCTTGTCAGGGTGGCTGGCTGCGCAGAGCAGGCCTCCAGGAGCCACCTGCCTGCTTTTGTTTCCTTAGATCAAAGATACAAGCGTCACCTGCAGCTGTAACCAGTAGCAAATCTCTGCTGGTGTGTGTACAGAACGGCTGTCTTGTACCAGCAGACGCTGCTGCTGTCAGTGCTGGCGGGTCCTGTGTAAGGATTTGCATTTCAGAAGGAGCCCGCAGCCGGGTGCGATGTTGCACATCTCCTCCGCTCCTCACATTTACATACAGCTCACAGCGAGGAGCATCATCCCCCTCCCCAGTCATGTTGGCTTTCCTTTTTGTCCCTTCTCGTGCTGCGTCAATGCCTTGCTGATCCCTCACCCTGCTCCCCAGCTCAGCCCATTCCAGTCAGCAGGAAGGGGAGTAAAGTGACCCTTCCATGGCTTTACAGAAAACTGCAGGAATTTAACCCACTGGGTCCATCTTTGATAGTAGGTGACAGGAACTGAACGTGGCACAGTGACTCCATCCCAGGACCCAAGGGTTTAATTTCATGGAACTGTCAGAGTTGGAAGGGACCTCTAGAGATCATCCAGTCCAACTCCCCTGCTAAAGCAGGATTGCCCAGAGCACATCACTCAGGATGGCATCCAGGTGGGACTTGAAGGTCTCCAGAGAAGGGGACTCCACACCCTCCCTGGGCAGCCTTTCAAGGCTGGCAAAGCAATAGCCAATGCTGAGCAATGAAAATCCATCCCAGACTTTTGGTGATGAGAGGGAATGGCTTCAATCTGCAGCAAGGTAGGAAAAATTAGGAAAGAATTTTTCACAGAAAGGGTAGTCAGACACTGGAATGGGCTGTTCAGGGAGATGGTGGAGTTGCCATCCCTGAATGTGTTCAAGAGTCATTTAGATGTGGTGTTGAGGGATCTGGTGTAGGGGAGAACTTTGTAGAATGGGGCTGATGGTTGGACTCGATGATCCCAAGAGTCTCTTCCAACCTGAATCATTCTATGATTCTATGAAAACAATCAAAGAGCAAACTTCAGGGCATGGCTTTTCTTGTCCCGTTGCTTTTTTCACAAGGGAAGATTTCTAGAGGCTTTAGTGCCCTCAGAAAATGTCCCTCCTGCCCACCTGCCCCAGCAGCTCCTTCTCCAGGCAGGACCATCCCACCTGGCACTGGTTACAGACACTGAGTCTGAGGCCTTGAAGGTGCCAGGGCAGCAGCTGCAGAGCACGGGTTCGAGGATCCCTCTCCCGGCATTAGGGCTCTGTAAACAAGCCTGCACTCGGAGAAGAAAAATTGGCAGGTCTCCTGCCTTGAGTAAACAAGCTGTCAGCTCACCACATCCCCCCACCACACACGCTTCTGGCTGCATCCGTCTTCCTTGATCGCTTGGCACATTTTCTCCTAACCAAGGGGCGATTTGATTTTGTGAAAGGAGAGGTGAGCAGTTTTCTCAGGTGATATTGTACCTCGAATAGAAACCTTCCCTTTGAGCCTGGCCATCCAGGAGAATAATCTTCCTCCCCCAGCCCTGCCTCGAGCAGCAGCACAGCAATGTTATCCAGCAATTTCCTTTGGCATCAAAGCTGAAAGCGGGCACATCACCCAGAGTTAACAACTTCACAGCAGCATGGATATTCACCTCTCGCGGAGTGATAGGAAGTGGAATTGATTGCAAGAGATCAGACACCGAGACTCTCATTAACTTCTGCTAACACCTGAGCAGCTGACAGACACTTGCCTTTTTGGATTATCTTCTGCACATTTCCAGCCAGTGACCCTGGGTCTTCTCCAGCCCCTTTTCTCTTAATAACACACAGAGTTACCAGAGCGGAGGCTCAGACCCACCTGCACCAGGCGCCCACCTGAGCAGTGTTGCAGCACTGCTGGGCCACTGTGTCTCCCCCCAGACCCTGCTGCTGTAACACAGGGAGGGGAAAAGGACGCTCTCTACCCTTCTCAGGACACGTTTCCCTCTGAGCAGCTGGAAAAACTACAGCAGAAGCAGCCTGAACCCAGCTGTCCTAATGATGTCAGGCTGAATTTGCACGCAGCTGGTGGAGGATCTCTAAGGCATGACCTTTCTGGACATGCTGGAGCATCTGATCTTACAAAATAATGGGTAAAACACCCATGGGCACTGGCATAGATGGGCAACCATGTCTTCTGCACAGGCTACAGAGCAAGCCTGCCAAGTAGTACAATACACATCCAAGAGGAAGGATGGTGAGGATGGCCTCCTGGCTGCCCCACCAGCTTCCCACATCTGGAAGCAGGTTCCACTGCATTTTACACCGTCCAAACCCACTGATTTCTCCACACAGGACACACACACACACCCTGTCCCAGGCTGGCTGTGAGGTGGTGCATCCTTTCAAGCCCACCCCACAGGTTGCAAGGCCGGAGCTCAGGGCTGCAAAACCCAAATGAGAAGGAACTTTAAAGCATGGAGGAGGAGGGACGGGCAGAGTAGGATGTGGGGACCACAGGCCTGGCTTGCACAGAGGCATCAGTGGGGTTGGAAGGAAGGGCACAGGCAGAGCATCACTGCACGTGGCTGGCAAGGGAGGCTATTTCCAGCTCATCCTCAAGGCTCCCCCTCCTGCCTTGCCTCCCAGAGTGATACCAACAACCTTTGGGGAACATGGCAGGTGCTCTTTAATCTCGTCCACTGACAGCTTCACTGACAGCAAGCTTTTTTTCCTCAAAACCTTTTGTCTTCTCTTTTGTTCTGGCAGGGTTTGATATCCCTCTCCCTGCTGTCACGGCTGCTCCAGGCTCCTCTCCACCTGCTCTGGCCCAGCCTCCTTTAAGGGGAGCAGCGGCAGGTTAACCTCGTTAAGAGCCTCCCTCCTCCCTCCTCTCTCCAGCTCTGTCCTCTTCTGAAGCCAGGTTATGATTACAGGGCACCCTTGAAAGGCAAGCTAATACAGCCTGAGGAGGGAAGGTGCTTCATCCATGAGTCTCCCAAAGCTGCTGCTGCAGAAGACAGAACATCTACATCCCCGATGAGGAACCTTCCACCCATCCTCCCTCTGACCACACCAGAGACATCCACTTGGAGACAGAGGAGATTTGCCCCACTTTTCATTGCTTATTTCCCCCACTCCCCCTCTATTTCATCCCCTACACACTCACCAAAGGACCACACTTCCCCTGGGAACTGCATCCTCCAGCCCATAAGCAAAAGCAAAGCCCAAGGGCAAAGCTTTGCTGGCAATGGAGCTGATGACAAATGGCCTATGTCACCCAGAGTGTCCAGGGAGGACGGCAAGCAATAAAGGGAGGCAGAGCCCAGGCACAGCAGAGGAACAGAGGCTGTGGGAGCCGGCACCGTGCCCACCCATGCTGGTGGCCCCGTGGGTCAAGAGCGGGCCCCACTGGAAGAGGAAGAAAGCAAGAAAAGGAGGTGCTGGAATATCATAAGAGGGAAATGGGTTTTCATTATCCTAACCTAAAGGTGACTGCTTTTAAGAATAAAAACCCCATCAAATTAGCATCTTTTAAACAACAGCAGAGAGGAGACACAGCAAGTCTGTGCCTCTTCCCTCGTTCACAACATCTGTCTCAGATCGTCCTGCTAATTTCAAGTTACTACAAACCCCTTTAATAGCCTGCCAGAGGTTTCAAACAATAATTTTGTTTTAAAACCACAGGCTGGCCAGCTCCACAGCCTTGAATTAAACATGCAAGTGAGCAACGAGAATCATAATTTAAATAATAAAAAAAGAAAAAAAGAGAAAAAGGACAGTCAGGCTGTGTTTCACAACACACACAAGGTACTGCCCGGCAGGAAGGAAGATGGGGAGACTGTCTCCTCCATGGAAGTGCTCCCCTCACCTGCCTAAACCCCTGGGGCTCCAGGGGAAAAAGATGTGGGAAATAAATGATGAAAAGCCCACCTCCTCCCCAGCAGAGCAACTGCTGGACTTGAACTGGAGCTTGGATGGTGGTGAGCGACCGGTCCTGGTGCTCTGCAGTACCCACCACATTGCAGCTCGACGTCAAAGATGCACTAGTCCTACCCCCAGGCTGGCTTAGCTAGACCTTTCCAGCCCCAGCTTCCCACCTCTCCAGCAATCACAGCATCTGCCTGGGTCTTCCCTTTCCCAGGAACCCACTCTGCACCCACTCACTCACAAGTAGTCCCAGCTGCTCCCAGGCATGTCTCAGCAGGAGGTTTTCATCTCCTAATTGGCACATCCCAGCAGGAAAAGCATTTAGAAAGATACTGGTGCTCTCAGGAGATTCTTCTCCCATGAAACAGTTCATAGTGGTGCGTGGTGGGCAGCGTCTGTGCTACCCTGTGCAGTGCACATCAGGCTGTCTTCACTCATCTCAGCGAGGCTGGTCCAGGGGAGAAGCAGAGCCTGTGTCCCTGGGGAGTGGGAGGTGTGAGGGGTTTGAGGGACACGGTAATGGTAAGCAGGGGGAAAAAAGAGAGAATTCTGATTATATCTGCAGGTATCACAAAGCTGTGGTAATGCACAGGACAGTGCTTGGGGGACAGGAACTGAGGTAGGGTAGAATCTGGTGGAACTTGGGTCCAGATGTTCTCCAGACCTCATGGTCCACCAGGGGGGCTGAGAAGCAGGAGGCAAAACAGGGATATGGCCAAACTTTGGCAGCAGACGCACCTGCAGAATCACTCCCCTGGTCCCTACACATTCTCCTCTATCAGGGAGCAGAAGAAGAGGCCAAAAAATACAGGGGGGGTGTGTAAAAGCTCCTGTAAATCAGCATCATTGAATAAAGTAAATTTATACTGACTTACTGCTGTGACAGACCTGCCTGGAGAGGGAAAGCTGTGCTTTCTGTTTCTGAACAGGAACAAATCAAAGAAAACTAAAACCAGAAAAGCTGGGGTGAAACAACCAATTCTGCAAAGACACCACCTCCCATCCTCCCTGTCCTGCTCTGGACATGAAGCCCCTCAGAAGAGTCACCCCACAGCAGTGGCAGCTTGGGGTCCTGCAAGCAAAGTGCCCCCTCCTCTTTGCAGACCCTGCACCGCTTCCTATATCTAGGATCTAGGGGCTTAAATAAATATGTGACTATGTAAATAAATACGAAGTGTGTAGCTTGAGAGGCAGGTTAATGGCTGGGGAAGCCAGGCTTGACCTTGGTGACATTTCAAATTAGTTCTGCTGCGCTGGGCTGGTGCTTTGAAGGGATTTGTGCCTGGTCTGGATGTGGAAAGAAATGTTAAAATTCATCATGTGAAGAGGCTCTCCAGAGCTTCCTTCCTCCTGGGGAGAGACCTCTGCCTCCTCTGGCATCCTGGGGTGAATGGCCAAGCTGGGGAGATGCTGGGGAAGGTGGGCAGGTTGGAGATGGACATGAAGAAGGAGGTGCTGGGAAAGATGGGCAGCTCGGAGGTGGGCACACAGGGGGAGATGCTGGGGAAGGTGGGCAGCTCAGAGGTGGGCATGCACATTGCTCTTACCCTAACATAGCTCCCAGGGGTGTGGGAACCTGCAAGCTGGGACCAGGCATGGAATATCACCCCCCAGAACATCAGCCATGTGGGGGCCACCCAGATGGGTCATCTGGATCCTCTCCTGCTTCACGACACTCAGGTGTTGGAGCAAGTGTGTAATACATCAGCACACCTATGTTATATTGAGATACTCTCGCTTATGTATAACCTATATACATACATATGCATGCACAGAGATAAAATTCATTAGAGGTTGGCAGAGAATATATTACTAGTGCTTAATACCTGCACTGAAAGGCAAGTAGGTGGCAGAAAAGAATACATTACAAGAAGAAAAGGAGTCATTTTTACAGGTCTAACTCAGCCCTCTTGCGAGCCTGTGTCATGATACAGGTTTTAGTCACCCAAACCCATGCTGGCCTTCCTGCAGGATCACATCTCTTGACACAGGAGCAGCCTTCTGCCATGGCAGCCTTCAGCTCTCACGCACGAGGCATGTTTATTCCTTGGTGAACCAATATTACAAGTTTCCCACTCACCCTAGGGTATGTCTGGACAATTTTGGCTGAATTTTTCCTATGGGAGTTCAGCCTTGGGTAAGAAGTGTACAGAGGGAGTTTCAGCCCAGGCAGGAGAGGCTGGGACATCTGTGTGGAGCTGCTGGCCGGTCTGGCTGCCTTGCTTCCCAGCTGGATGCTCGCAGTGACAAGGACACCCTGTGGAGCTGGTGGGATTCCTGTGATGGGATGCTCTGCACCCCTGGCCATAGCTGCTGGCTTTGCCCTGGGAGAGCAGGGCACAGCTGCCCCTTCCAGAGCCTGACAGGTACCCGCTCTGCTAACGAGGATGCTGTAATGAGCATGAAACCAGATGGCATCACCGAGATCACCCAGTGAGTGCTGGCCCCGGGCAAATGAACCTATTTTTAACAGCCACAGATTGGCCATTGCTGGCTGGCCCTGCTCCCTTTTAAAACCTTCCCTTCCTTGAGCCTTGAACTATTTGTTTTCCTTCCTCATTAAGATGATCTCGCCAGGACCTGGTGAATGGAGAAACACTGGCAGGGTTTGTTTCTCTGGCACTGTCCTGATGCGGTTGCCCCTCCAGCCAGCAGCAGTGATTGTGCTGGCAGAGTTGGATGGGGACTGGGTCCCCTCCCTGCCACCACCTGCCCTGGAGCTGCTGGGGACAGGGACATATGGCAGCAATTTCCCAGCCCTGTCCGTCTGCCTCCGTGACTCTGGAGAGGAGGGGACCTGTAGCCCCGGGGGATGGCTCTGTCCCTTCTGGTCGGCTTTTGGGGTGAGCAAGGATGCAGGAGCCGGTGCTGGTTGTGAGAAGGGGTTGAACTCATCCCACATGCAGGGATTGCTTGGGGCATCACGGCTCCCTGCATGCCCTGTGCTCCTGATTGTCACCGGGCTGTGCAGTGGCAGCAGTGGCATGCAGTGACGGAGGGTGGGAAAGGGGAGAGACAAGGCTCTTTGACCCCTTATGTGGGAGGAAAACATGTTTTCTTGTCTGTTTTGAAAGGCCAAGCAGGAAGATGCTGCAGGACCCCAGGATGTGCGGCAGATTGGCCTCCCCAGGTTTTCAGCCTCCTTGGAGGACTGGGAAAACACACTGGGATACTTTTGGCTGGTGGAGTGACTCAGGTTCCTGACAGCCCTCCAAAGAAAGACCTTTGCCACTCCACCTAAACAGGGATTATTTCGTCCTCTCAGAATGGCTTAAGCACTAATAAAAGGCATTAAAAATTAATTTTCCACGCTGTCTGTTGGCGTTTCTTCCATCCCTGGAACGCGCTCAACAAGCAGAACTGATAAGCAAAAACCCAGACAACGTCCTCCATGCTAATGCCCCCCCGCGCTCAGGCGTGCTCCCCCCAGCCCGGCGTTCATCATTAGGGGGCGGCTGTGCAATTATTTACATCCTGTCTTTCTGCCTTTCTTTAGGAGGAAAAAAAAAATAAAAGAAGGAAAAAAAAAAAAAAGAAAAAGAGGAAAGATTTTGTTGGCAGCTGGGTGATTTGCTACGGGTGTCAGGGCTGCTCCTCTCTCTCCTCGTGTCAAATATCACATGCAAAGGAAATTTATACGCCAGCACACGGGCATTGCTGTATACAACGGGCCTCTGCCATCCAGCAGGGCTCTATTCCATCTCCCCGATGGTCAGGAGAGAAGTTTCTGGGCTGTGAGCTGTGGGGGAGTGGGGAAGCCAAAGGAATGGGAGAGGAAGCAGCAGAGGGTCAGACCAGGGATGTAACCCAGCCTGGCTCAACAGCTCAACAGGGCTTTTATTAGGGCTGATGGTAACTCCTCCTTTGGGTCAGGAACTACCCAAAAAGGGCATTTTAATCCCCTCTGCTGCCTGATGGGGTTTTGCCTGGTGCCTTTATCAGTGTGTGGGCAGCCACTGTCAGCCAGGGGAAGGGGCTGGAGCGTGGGGGGTGCCTGGAGTGGGGGGCAGTGAGACACATTCCCCCCCCCCCAGACTCTCCAGCAGCTGCAAAGAGGCAGAGAAAGCTGCACAAATGCCTGCTGCTGCCAGGACATAAGGATGGAGAAAGGCTTTAGGCTCTGTGCCCGAGATCCTGCAGTGGAAACTGGGCAAGCATTGAAATCCTCCCTTGCAGCCAGAAACCCCCCTGCCAAAACCTTGCTGAGTCCTGATGGGAAGCATCCTTGCCCAGATCACGTCTGTCCCGGGCAAGTGGCAATGGGGCAAGCTGGCCAGGGTCTCCTCCTCCTGCTCTGCAGCCAGAAGTGGCTCTCCGGGGCCACTCCATCAAGGCTGTGGAGGTGTGGGACATGGCACGCTGGATGTTGAGCAGGATTTCTTCCAAACTGGGGATGAACAAGTCCTGGCTGAGACTAGAGTCTCCTCCAGCATTTGGGATCCCCATGTCTAGCCCAGGACAAGGTACGATGGAGGGATATCTGGCAGAGGGACCATAAAAGACCATGTGGACCCCAAAGTGACCTTACAAAGCAGTGCGTGGTCCTGTCTTGCTGCGTGGGTACCCGACCTAGTGAAACACTGGGGCTGGTAGGGAGGGCTGCTGTCCCCGCAGAGACTGGGACACCAGCCCGGGAAAGGCACCGGTGCCCCATTCCCAACCAGCACCGCGGCTGTGCCTGCCTCGTTCGCCTTAGATCCACCCAATTACAGCTAATTAGCTCTTCTGCCATAAAACCCTAAGGAGACAATGGAGAAAAGCCTCCTGCCTTTGACAGTAATGAAGTTAAATAGATATTTATTTATCCTTTTATTAGACAAACCAATTATAATTTTACGCTTGAAATAGCTAATTTTTTAAATGTGATGTTGAAGCATATGTATATAGCAATGTAATATATAGCCAGACCTGGCCCATAACAATCCTGCCTCATTAACAGCGTGGCTAAGTTAGTATTTAAATATACTCTAATGCACCCATTCATAAAATGATAATTAAAAAATACGCTGAAATGCAGCTATTAAGACAGAGATCCTGATTATTTATAGGCTCTGTTTTTAGTTTCGAATGATAAAATCCCAAGTAATTGCTTGGACTGGTGAAGTCTTGCTTCCTCCAGTGCTCTGACCTGCTGTAGCTGGGAAAGTAGAGCCTGGCATTTCCCAGCGAGGCTGCCATCCATCTGGGCAACCACGGGAAGGCTGTGGACAGACCCGTGCTGGGGATGGACCAGCGCTGTCCCCTGTGTCCCTGTGGCAGAGGACAGCCCGGCACATCACCAGCATACACACACGCTTTCCTTCCTCCTGCCAAGAAGAGCAACGTCCATCTGGCATCTCCAGAAAGTTTTTGCCAAACAGCAGGAAGAGGAGAAAAGCTGCTGCCGATTGCAAAGCAAACACCCAGGGAGAGGGGCTCCTACAAACAAATAACCACGGGAGAGGAGCCTGTGGCTGCACGATGTGCCGACCGGGTACCTGCGCCTCGGAAAGAAGAGAAATGATAATTAAGCCACCCTGGTCCCAAGTATTTGCAAATGCCTAATTGCAGGCTGGAGGCGGCTGCTAATGAAGGGTTTGGATTTCTTTTAAGAGCACAGTGCTAGTGTTTCCCGACTGCGGGAGCTTGCCCACGGCTGCTCTTGCTGGCCCCCGTGGGGTCCCTGTGTGCTGCAGCATCCCTCATCCAGCAGCATTCGCCTCCCTGATGGGTCAGTGGGCAGTACCTTGGCTTAGGCAGCAAAAGGCCAGATCCCAAATTTCCTGCTCTGGCCAGGTTTCTGCTGTCCGTTCTTGCTGTGCAAGGCAATGTGATGAGGAGCTCATGAGGAGGTTGAGCAGGTTCTCGGTAGGGCTGTGCAGGAGCCATGTTAAATTCAGTGTCCTGCAGGCAGGTTGGGATATCCAGCCCCTGCATAGGAGGTGGAAGAGCCCAGGCTGATGCCTTTTCCTGATGGGCAGGCAGCAATGCCCGTCCTGGTCTCACAGCCCTGGCACAAGGAACACATTAGTGTCAACCAACCCCTTCCCAACGAGCACCTCCACCTGCACCTAGGTCTCCCACAGTGTTTTGAATGAAATGAGTTTTCTGGGGCTCAGCCTGGCCTGCAGTTCGTTGGACTCCCTACTTCTGTTTGCTCTGTGGGGTATCAGAGGTAATGGAGGCTGTAGCTGATGCACCGAGTTTTACTGTCCCACCTGGTCCAGCTGCCCACCCAGACTCCTATTCAAGCCTGTGCCATATGCTCTACCCCTGCTTTGGTGCTCTTCCTCCTCCTCCTCCTCACTTCTCTCCTGCCCACCCCAGCAAGGTGCTGCTCTCCTGTACAATAGCCACTCCAGATGCACTCAGGGGCTCTCTGTCTCCAGCCTGGAGTAAGGAGGGGATTTATTAATTTCCAGGGAGCTGGGAAGCAAAGGAGCCAAGCAGCAGGTCAGGCTCTGGGCTGTTGAAGCTCTTTGCCCTCAAAGCAGTTCAGGTCTGTCTTCACTTGTCCTGCTCCGCTCGTGCTCTTGCACGGGTTCCCAGTAGACACTGATAATCACAGTGGTCTCATCACTCCTGTCCTCCCCGGCTGGAGTAGGCTCTGGTTTCCCCCTGCCTTTCCCTGCCATCTGGACGTGGGGTCGGGTGGCTGGAGACCATCTGACTTCTCAGCCAACTGCTAGATACTGGAGATCATAGAGAAACTTTTAAAAAATTAATTTTGCTGGCTATAAAGCTCCAGAGAGTGAGATTCAGTGCTCAGCTCAGCTGGCTGTTTCGGCTTCGGGCAGGATCTACCACCACATGGTGTGACCCCACGGCGTTTGGAGCCATCTGGCCCAGCAGCCCAAGCCCCACAGCCCTGGCCCCAGCCTCGTACAGAGGACTCAGCGCTGCTGATCTCTCCTGGTCCTCTGCCTCTTCCACAGCTCCCCTCTTCCCAGAAGACCAGGGGCCTCCTGCGCGCATTGCTCGAGGCAGGCAAGAGTGATTTGGGAAATGAGAAATTTGCTTTAAAATGTGATTTCAGCTGTCTCACACCTAGTCTGGATTTTCAGCTAATTTTGCTGAATACTTCTAGTCAGAGACATTTTTCCTTCAGGGCTAGAGGCAAAGAACTCGTGAGAAGGTGGCAGCTTTGCATTCTGTGGCCCAAGGCTTGGGGTGTAGGGGATATAGGAAATGCTTTTCCACCCCATCCTCTATGTCTTATGGGAGTAGAGCTCTGCCAGGTGACGGCTGAGTTTTGGTGGGACACAGCCAAATTTTTGTGAGATCTATTGGTTAAATGCTTTATACCACCTCGCTGGGTCTATCCCCTTCCTCTGCCAGGCCTCTTGTCCAGATTTTTCTTACCACCACCTCCGTGCCCCTGGACTCTCTAAGACCAAGGCCCTTTTCCCAGTCCCCTAGGTCAGCCCTCTGAGTATCCATCTGGGCATCGATCTGTGTGTTCATCCACACACGGAACCCATGGGATCAGGGGAAGCTGTGGGCAGCGGTGGCTGTGTTGTCCCCTGCACCTCTTTCTTAGCGGACACTGCCACCTTGCCAGCCCCAGGGCAAGTTCCTTGCTGGCCCTGTGGCCCTGGCAGCTCTGTGGCCCCATGCCCTTGGGGCTACAGGTTGTCCCTCCATGCAGCCAGAGGACCAGGGGGCTCGGTGCTCGTGGAGGCACAGGATGTTTTACATCTCCCATCTGCTTCCCCGCCACCGCTGTCATCTGGCTCTTTCCCAGCTTGGCCACTTTCTTCCTAACCCCTGGCTTCTTCACCAGGCTCAGCAGCTTCACCACGTGTGGAACCCTGGCTTCTGCTGCTATTGCCCAATCGCCAGTGGTCAAAGGCTCCTCTCTACATTCCTGCTCAGACAGCACTGGTGGCTTCACAAAGGTGGAGTGACAAATGGACCCTCCTGCTTTCAGCTTTACTCCTTGTCACTTCCCCTTTGTTAATCTGGGCTGTTCTGGGTCATTCCCCATGGAGCAGAACTGAAGATGGCCTTTAGGACCTCAAAAAAGAGCAAGATGTCCAAAGGAGCTGACAGGGTTGGGAGGTGATAGGTGTCACAGCATGACTACTGCTCATCTCCTTCAGCCCAGTCTGGCCCAGTGAGGCTGCAGTGCTGAGGATGGGCAGGTTTGCCCATGACAGATGTGAGTTTAAGAGAGGGAAAGGGCTTCCAGGGCTGGGTTAGAGCATCTCTGCAGCTAATTTTCTGTCACTTGCTGGAAACATGTGCCACAGTGAACTGATGAGGAACAGGCCAGAACCCATTAAATCCTCTGCTCCATGTGTTCAGCTGAGGATGTGCCCTGCCTGCATCTTAACCAGCAGCAAAGCCTCCAGGTCCAGAAAACCCCAGCTTTGTTTCCCCCCTGGAGAGCAGGGTCTCTCCCCAGTGCCCTCCACCCAGCTGTGTCCCTGCTGTGCCCTCTGCTTGGCTGTGTCCCCACTGTCCCTGCTGGCGGTGGGCTCAGTTGCATGGCAGAGGGAGGGGGATACCTTCCCGTGTCACACAGGGTGCGGGTCTCTCATCTTGTGATGATGGGAGCAGCCTTCCCACCATCTCCTGGAGCACCCCTACTGCTGGCTCCCGGCCGGGCAGCCCTGACGCCCTGGTGATGGCTGTAGCACCTTTTTGGGGACACCCCAGGCTGGGGCTTGGGTGTGTGTGTGTGTTTGCTGGCCTCTTGGTGTAGCTGGGCTCTGCGGGGGCACTGTGGAGACACTGTGGGATCGCACCCTCTGGGGGCTGGGTGCCACCCTAGAGACAAAGGTGGGGGAGAGGGTGGAGGTGGTCCTACCCGGTCCCCCCGCCCAGCAGCTCGGCGCACACGCTCCACGCAAAGGAAGCCCAGGGCTGAGTTCCTGCCTTTTCCCCACCCCCAAACCGAGCGACACACGAGGTGACAGACCTCCCTCCTCCCCCCTCCTTCCCTCGGGCCGACCCCCGGGGCTGCTGCCCGCCGGCAGACACTGGATGGCACTCGCACTCCTTGGCACGGAGGGCTGCCACCGGTTACAGCAGTCTATAGCANCCCCAACACCTCCTGAACTCGATGGGAATTACAACACATCATTTATTAAAGAGTTGCTGTCAAGGTTGACAAGCCCCCAAATTAAGTAGCTTAAAAATTCCATTAGCTGAGGTCTTTCTGGTGCCATGTCCTATCTCACTTTTGTTTATCAACCTTCACGGCTCTGAATATCTAGTAGCTGCTCAGCTGTGTCCGTATGGTGGAGAGACAGGGGGGGAAGGATGGGAGAGCCGGGGGAAGGGAAAAGTTCACCACCATGCAGCACGTACAAGGATCGCTCTATAAACGCACTCTGGAAGCCGGTCACACCAGCCTGTAAACAAGTGGGGCCCGGGTTCACGTGTATTTAGCATTCCAGCTGTGTGAGAGCAAAAAACTTCACGGGGAGTAGGGAAGTGGAAGGAGCTGGCTTGAGTTTTAGGTCTCTGAGGCTCTGAAGACAGTGCTCCACACCCTCTGCCATCCCTGCCAGGGGAAGCTGTCCTCTCCCCTGTCCACTTGCAGGCTGGGGCTGCTGCTCCAGAGGTGATATGGGCAGGAGAAAATTCTGCGTTTGGGCTGAGGGGGATGTGCCCAGGAGGTAGCAAGAGGACATGGACCCCTTGTTTCACTTCACTTGATGCCCAGGCACCAGCTAGGAAAGGTGCTGTGCCACAGCAGAGCCTGGCTCCATCCTCCATCCTCCCTGGGATGCAGAGGTCTGCCATGCACAGGACACAGCGGGACCTCAAAACTTCCAGGGAAAGGGGACAGGCACATCTACAAGACCAGGCTTGCCATCACTTCTAGCTCAGCAGAAGGCTTTCACGCTGCTAGAAAGAACATATTCCTCTAAACCAGAAGCTGGGGCAACAAATGTCAGAGCAGCTCTGGCAGCGACTGCGAGGTGCAGCCAGCGAGAGGGTTACAGAGTCTGGCACATGCCGCTTCCAGTTACCGGGATGGCATTGCATGTGGGTCCTCACAAAGGCTTCCTTCAACATGTCCTCACCCATCTCTTGTCTCGCCACAGCTGCAGGGCTGGAGAGCCGGGTGTTTGCGACACAGGGACACGACTCGAGATGGGCCAGGCTGCAAAGCAACAGCCATGACAGAGCAGCCCGTTTGCTCGGGCTCTGCATTACCACGTAGGTGCTCTGGAAAGAGCTTGCACAGCACACAAGTGAAAATGGTGCCAAGTTTGCACCCGAGCACCGTGTGGTACCAAATGCCCCTTCACCCTACACCCTGCAGAAAAGCTGCCTTCCAGACTGCAAACTGCTCCGGGGCCTTCACCAAGGTTTTCGGGTGAGAGAGTCCCATAAATGCTGCTGGAGGAAGCAAGGAGCCGCACACCATCTGCCTTGGGAATGTAGGATGGAGTAACGGCTGCTGCTGCTCACTCACCCTGGGCAGCCTCTGTCTGGAGGGGAGGGGAGGGAAGGAAGGGAGATGCATCCACTGGAGTCAGCTCTGCTCCCCTGCCTGAGCTCAGGTNCTCGGCGCACACGCTCCACGCAAAGGAAGCCCAGGGCTGAGTTCCTGCCTTTTCCCCACCCCCAAACCGAGCGACACACGAGGTGACAGACCTCCCTCCTCCCCCCTCCTTCCCTCGGGCCGACCCCCGGGGCTGCTGCCCGCCGGCAGACACTGGATGGCACTCGCACTCCTTGGCACGGAGGGCTGCCACCGGTTACAGCAGTCTATAGCAGACGGTAACCGTTTCCCCCCCACCTAGCTGTCCCGGTCCCCCTCGCAGTTGGGGGGGAGCACTGGGAGAGCCGCTGCCAGCACCGCGCCGGAGCTGAACCCGCCGCCACCCTGGGGACTCCCCGCTCAGCATCATCCCCACGNAAACAAGTGGGGCCCGGGTTCACGTGTATTTAGCATTCCAGCTGTGTGAGAGCAAAAAACTTCACGGGGAGTAGGGAAGTGGAAGGAGCTGGCTTGAGTTTTAGGTCTCTGAGGCTCTGAAGACAGTGCTCCACACCCTCTGCCATCCCTGCCAGGGGAAGCTGTCCTCTCCCCTGTCCACTTGCAGGCTGGGGCTGCTGCTCCAGAGGTGATATGGGCAGGAGAAAATTCTGCGTTTGGGCTGAGGGGGATGTGCCCAGGAGGTAGCAAGAGGACATGGACCCCTTGTTTCACTTCACTTGATGCCCAGGCACCAGCTAGGAAAGGTGCTGTGCCACAGCAGAGCCTGGCTCCATCCTCCATCCTCCCTGGGATGCAGAGGTCTGCCATGCACAGGACACAGCGGGACCTCAAAACTTCCAGGGAAAGGGGACAGGCACATCTACAAGACCAGGCTTGCCATCACTTCTAGCTCAGCAGAAGGCTTTCACGCTGCTAGAAAGAACATATTCCTCTAAACCAGAAGCTGGGGCAACAAATGTCAGAGCAGCTCTGGCAGCGACTGCGAGGTGCAGCCAGCGAGAGGGTTACAGAGTCTGGCACATGCCGCTTCCAGTTACCGGGATGGCATTGCATGTGGGTCCTCACAAAGGCTTCCTTCAACATGTCCTCACCCATCTCTTGTCTCGCCACAGCTGCAGGGCTGGAGAGCAGGGTGTTTGCGACACAGGGACACGAGATGGGCCAGGCTGCAAAGCAACAGCCACGACAGCGCAGCCCGTTTGCTCGGGCTCTGCATTACCACGTAGGTGCTCTGGAAAGAGCTTGCACAGCACACAAGTGAAAATGGTGCCAAGTTTGCACCCGAGCACCGTGTGGTACCAAATGCCCCTTCACCCTACACCCTGCAGAAAAGCTGCCTTCCAGACTGCAAACTGCTCCGGGGCCTTCACCAAGGTTTTCGGGTGAGAGAGTCCCATAAATGCTGCTGGAGGAAGCAAGGAGCCGCACACCATCTGCCCTGGGAATGTAGGATGGAGTAACGGCTGCTGCTGCTCACTCACCCTGGGCAGCCTCTGTCTGGAGGGGAGGGGAGGGAAGGAAGGGAGATGCATCCACTGGAGACAGCTCTGCTCCCCTGCCCGAGCTCAGGTGCATCCGTGACTGTCCCTAATACTTGCACAGAAGCAGGAAAAGGAGATTTTGTGCCTTGTCCTCCTTGTTACTCCCTCTCCCTCTGGGCGAGATCACCATGGCTGGCTCTAGGAGCCGGCAGCGACCTCCACAAGAGGAGAGAGCAGAGAAATCGCATCCTGCTTGGTTCAACCAACCAGCCTGGCCCGCAGCTCCGACCTTCAATCTGTCTGCAGAGCCCGTGCTCCTTCCAGGGCTGAGCAATTAGGTCGAGTGCTGTCCCAGGGCTGTGTGGTGCAGCCTTGCAAGCTATCTAATGGGAAGGGGGAGAAGCCCACCCCTCCACAGCTGGGAGATGCTCTAGCTGGCCTCAAATAATCAGCAAAGGTCCTCGACCTGAGTTGCTGCAGCTGCGGCAGCCAAGAGCTTGGTCCCCTTTTGGTGACAGCAGAAAGGAACACTCAGAGAAGGATAACAATACAGAAGACTCCTGGAAATACCTGTACTGTCAGTTGAGAACTCATTCTCCTGAAATCCTGTTCTGATTTGCAAGTCCAGGAGAATGGGATAGATCAGGAAACCCAGCCAAACTTCAGGAGACACCTCCAAAACTCCATTTATTATTAATAATCGAGTGTTGCAGCTTTCTGTGCTCTATGAACACACAATGGTGCATCCCATTAACTGTGCCGGTCCCTTGGGTTTACTCACAGCGGGGTTACTCGTGGGGATGCCAATTTATTAAAGAAGGGGACTAAGACCCATCATTCCCTTCGGTGCCACTCGCTGAACGCCCCTTCAGACCAGAGCAACTCCAGGAACTGAGGATGGCAAAACATGGACATGCCAAAATCTGCTGCCTCGGCAGCCGCGTCCACGCAGGTGTGGTGGCATCGGCACGGGCCCTACGTGTGTGGAGGGACGGGCAAACCCGGGCACGAAACCCTCCCCTCGCCCTTCTGTCTCCAGGAGCAATTACTGGGTGTGAGGGGAATGAGAAATCTGCACGATTAATCTAGAAAAAGCAAACTGCTCCGCTCCGCCAGGAAGGAGCCCAGCTATTTTTAAGTTCAGGGATGATGCACGCAGCCAGATAAAATATTCAGCCTCCTGCAAAAGAAAACAAGAGGGTTTAGAAACACCCCAACTCTTGTCTGTTCCTTGCAGCCCGCTCCTCACCCGCTCCCTGGGAGCACGAGGGCTCCCTGAGACCTCGCTGCAGCCCCGTGACACCCACCTGGAGCCGGGAGGATGCTGAAAGCTGGGCAGGGGGCAGGGTGGCCAGTCCCATACCCCATGCCAAATGCTAAATATGGTGGCAGGCCATCTCTAGGAAATGCTCGTGAAACCCACTGACCCAAATTCTCCCACCCAGAGCACGTCCCTGGCTGAGCAGGAGCGATAATGAGATGAAGCAGCGGATGAATGGTTGGCAGCCAACCTCACTGGAGAAGCGCCGCCGCCGGCCAAGGAGACGAGTGAAGGGTTTGATTTACCCTCCTGCCCCCCGCCACTGCTAGCAGTGGTAAGGCAGCCCCCCGTGCTGGCGAGAGGAGCATCCTGCATCCACCCAGCTTCTCACTGCGCCCCCCAACTCCCTGCCACCCTGGAGGATGGCGGGGTGCGGGGCTCCTGGCCCCTGGCTCGGAAGCGATGGCTCTTGACAAGGGTGCAGCAGGAGCCGAGCAGCGCGGAAGGGACCTCATCGCTGCCGATCATGTCAGTGTGGGGAGAGGGACCCGCGCCGCTGACCTACTTACTGCTTAAAGGAGCAGCTCAGTGGGAGGAGGCTCTGGGAGGGGAACCTCTGTGTCCCCGGGGGGACAGGGGATGGGCTGAGGATGCTGTGGAAGGTCACCAAGGCGGCATCCCCACGCCGCGATGGTAGAACCTCCCTGGATGTTGGCTCTTGCTAAAATGGAGTTGGTATTTTCTCACCCCTCCATCTCCAGACCAGCATGAACGGTGATGCCAAGCACAGCAAAACAAATGCGTGCTCTTTGCATTTATCTGCTGCTTCCCATGATGATGACAACAACAACAACAACCAACAACTATGGTTATTGCGGTTGACCCCGGTGCTGCTGCAGCCTTGCAGAAAGCGGCTCCTCGTTCTGCCGGGCAACAGGAAAGATGTCGAGGACTTTTTTACCATCAGAGAGGCACCCTGTGCTCTTGACCACTTGGGGCGAGGACAAGAGGTGAACACAGACACGGAATTCTTTCCTTTGATAGAGACGGGGCCGGGTGGAAGCACCCTTGGTGCTGGGAACCTGCATGGGCATAGAACGGCTCCCTTCTGTGCCTACAGCTGTAGAAACCGAACCGTCTCTAGTTCAATTTCAGTCAAAGGGAATTGACTGGAAGCATTTTTTAATATGAGGCTGTGTACAGTTATTACNAAGAACCACAAACAAATCAGGAAACCAATATTCCTGTTTCCCCCTTAAAATTTGGTTGTGCTAGAATGGAAGTGGAGAATTTTGCTAGGAGTTTCCCCATACAAAAATTCAAATGCCTCAAAGAAATGGTTTCAGACAGTCAAAGAAAATGTTTGCTAACGACCTGCTTTGCCCTGGTGTGGGGAGCCCTGTGCCAGTCTCTGGGGAGGCCCGTGGCTGCAGTGCCCAACCTACCCTTGCAAACAGGAGACTGCCAAAAAATTTCCTTCCGTGTACGGGTTTCCCAGTCGAAACCTTTTCCTTTTGTATAACAACGAGGCAAAGCTGGGCCTGTCCAGGCATGCTGCTGCTTCAGCGTTTTCCCCGTGCGGGGCTGGGGGAACGCAGGCACCACCCACTCTGGAAGTGGAAAAGTTCACTCTTGCTCGGCTGTATCGAATAATTTGGGAGGTTTTTTTTGTTTGTGTGTTTGTTCATTATTCTTTAGTCCCCACAGAAGTGAATAACACCGAGGGTTTTCAAGCGACATGTCTGTCTCCTCTTTCCCTGGGAGAGCATTTGGAAAATGAAGGCATTTCAACTTTCGGAGATGCGATTACCATGAAATGGATAGGAGAAATAAGAAACAAAAGCACTACCAAAAATACCCGAGATTAAAAATGAACTTTAATCTTAGTGTTTGTTTTGTTCCTGGCCCAAAGGCTGCTGGGGGAATGTGCACAGCAACGAGATGGAGATGTCCAAATTATCCAGAAAGCGCCTGATGTTAAAGGTGACTAAAATACAGAGGAAGGCATGGAAGAAAATTATTGTGTTNGGCCCTTCCCCAGCTCTGTGTCCCTCCTCTGCACTCATTCCAGCACCTCCAGATCTCTCTTGTGTTGAGGTGCCCAAAACTGGACACAAGACTCTAGGAGTGGCCTCCCCAGTGCTGAGCACAGGGGGACAATCACCTCCCTACTTCTGCTGGTCACGCTATTTCTTATACAAGCCAGGATGCCACTGGCTTTCTTGGCCACCTGGGCACACTGCTGGCTCATACTCAGCCGCTTGTGGAATCCCCCCAAAAACCAGGGAAAAGTGAGAGGCTCTGGCAATAGCTCACAGACACATTTTCTGCCACTCTCCACAGCCCTTCCAGCGACACCCTGGGAGGATTTAGCTCCTCACTCCTGCCAGGGTGGTGGAGATGATTATTCCCAGTGAATAAGAACAGTAAATACTTCAGATCTGCCCTCTCCTGCTGGGAAAAGGTGACCACTGTCAATGCCTCATGGCTTCTTACAACTTTCTCCCAGCAGTGGCAGAACGTTTTGGTTCACCGGGCCAAAATTTGACCGACTTGCTTAAATTTTGGCAGACCTGGCTAGTAAATAGCAGTGGCAACATATATGAGCATCCTCCAACCCCATGAAGTGTGTTACTGTCTACTTTAATGCTCGGTGTCAGTATTTGTCAATATGTGGAATTTTAAATGAGTGCAACAAATAATATGCTCCCAGCAGGTATTATGGTAATTTGTCATAAAATGTGATGCCTTGACACGATGAAAGGGAAAAGTATTTAGAAAAGTGATACTGGTGACTCTTACCCAGGTGCTACCAGTGTTACCTAAAAGTCCTTTTGCAAAGACTCCAGCTGCAGAAATGGGACCATGTGTCCCAGTACAGGTGTAGGAGGTGATGATGGGACCACAGTGCTCTCATCCTGGCAGATCCCAGCCCAGCCCTGCCTGGGGCTCTCTGTTTGCAGCCAGCCATGCCCGCTCCACTGCCCTGCCTTCCATCCTTCGCCACTTCCACGCATGCCTGCACAAGCCCCGCTCTGGGGAATGCCATCCCAGCCCTTTTCAGCATCAGGGCTTGTGCTCTGCCAGCCCACAGCGACCCTGGGACAGCCCCACACCGGTCATGTAAATCCTGACCTTTAAACGAGGCTTTCTCCTTTGCATCCCTTCTCTTCAGAGAAATATCTTAACCTCTGGAGAGGTGCTCATCCCCTTTGTGTTTACATCCATGTCCCACCCATGCAATTAGCCTGCCCGGGCCCGTGCAGATTAAACAGCTTTCCGGGACGGTGCCCATCACCCTGGCTTCTGACTGTCGATTCCACAGACCGGTGCACAGGAAAATTTCCAAATGCCAGTGCACCAGGGCAGGATGTCAGATGCGTGTCAGATGCATGTCAGATGCGTGTTGGATGCATGCCAGATGCGTGCCGGCAGCTCGCGTGTGCGCAGAGATACCCATGAGGGAGAAGCAGCATCCGGACATCTCCCAGTGCTTTGGTGGAGCGACACACACCTCTGCTGCACAGCTAAGGAGGGGTTCTTCTCTTTTTTGGGGGTGATGCTAATCCCCCCACCCCCAACCCAATTTAGAACTGGGAAGGCAAGCACCAATGAAGCTAGGAAAGGCTTTGCTGGCTTCGTGCTGGGGAGCAGCTGACCGCCCCGTTGCTTTTGTCTCCCTTTCCCTTGACTCAGGGCATTTCACATCCCTATTGACAACGTGTTTGGGACATTCAGACATTGAAGTGACAGTGGCATTTCCATGACCTGAAACCAGAGACTCTGTCGGTGTGGGCTTTGAAGACATTAGCTGTCCATAATCGTGAGTTAGACTTTATCGGGCTTTTAAAGAGCACATGATGAGAACAGCTAGTGACAAAGTGTTTCTGCAGAGTGCGATCCGGCCTGGCAGGATTCATCTCCTCAAGCCCTTGGAATTCGCAATATTCATTAGGAGTTGGGAAAAAAAAAATCTGCTTCCTTTGGAACAATGCAAGTTGTGAAAGGAAACCTTTCTCACGCGTGTGCCCCGGAGCGCCCGGCTCTGGCAGCGGGGGTGGTAGGGAAGCAATTAAAACCCTTCCAGCCCATTAGTGGGTGCGTTCATTAGAGCTGCTGCTGCTGCTGGGGAAGGGTGGGAGGCTGTGCAAGACACTTCTTCGGGAAAGAAAATGTCAGGGCCCATCGTTGTGTGCTCTTGGCGCGCAAGGGAAAGGTCCTCGGCCACCGAGGTGGGCATGGAGATGTCTGCCAGTTCGTGTGGCTTTTTGCAGAGGGCTTGTCACAGGGATGGGCACTAGATGTGTGTGACAGCAGTGTGTGCAATGCCAGTCAGCCCTGCTGAGCCTCTGCTGCACTGGGGGGGAGCTTGGGACTAGCAGGGAGCAGGGAGCCCTCCACCCCAGAGCTGCTCCTGCTGCACCATGGCTTGGTTATGGCACCGTGACACACCGTACCACCCCACTCCACAGGGCATCATGCCATGCCTCGTGGGACCATGCCATACTACACCATGTAGCACCATACCACAGTGTGTGGGACCATGCCGTGCCATGCCATGTCACACCACATGGCATCTCACCAGGTAGGACCATACCATGCCACATAGCACTACACCACGCCACGTGGGACCGTGTCACACCACACCACGCCACATCACACCTGCTCAAAGCACAGGACATGATGCTTCTCTTGGGATTTATTGCCCTTCATGCCAAGAGTCCTAGCTGCGGGCACATTGCTGTAGCCATCACCTGCACTCCCTCTCCAGGCCATGGGCTGTGCTGCTGGCCATGGAGACCAATGTCCTCCTGCTTCAGCCTGTGGTGACACTAGTGCCTGAGCAGCCCTGTGGGGACAGCCCTTTGGAGGAGCTGGTGGCAGGGTCCAGGCTGTTCCCCCTCCAAGGCTTTCTTTCCTTCTCCAACCTCAGGGCTTTGGAGGTACATCAAGTGACGGTTACTGGGGACTTTGCAGGCAAGGGTGACATCTGAAAGTCCTCCAGCGATGCTGCCAGCAGTGTTTGATGGGGAGGGACAAACTGGGGAGGCATTTGGAGGACACCACCATCCCCATCACCGTGCTGCCCCACTCATGGAGCTCCGAGCCCAGCAGCCTGGCTGGGAGCAGAGAGGTGGGCCTTTGCTGGGAGCTCACGGGGGCCTTCTGGTTGCCTCTCAGAGATGCTGTATAAACAGTTGCAGCCCAGGCCCATCTGTCAGGTTGAAATATAAACACCCCTGCTGAGGGAGCAGTGAGCCCCTTTCCTGGGAGCAGGGCTCCGGGTGATTGCAACGCAACCTGGGACATCTGGGCTCTTTCCCCCAGTGCCCAAAGGAGCTGCCTGCAAACACACCGACCACCCTAACGAATTCCACCGCTGCAGCACACCCCAGGGTGCAACTCGGAGGATGCAGCCTTCAGAGAGGAGCATTGCCTTTCCGTGGCCGTGCTCAGTGGGGAGCCTGGGGGGATGCCAAGGCTGGGGTACGTTTCTCCAGTGGGTGCTATTGCTCCACACAGCTGTCCTGGGGCAGGTAGTTTGTACAATCTGCTGGTGGAGCAGTCGATTAGGACCTTTCAGCCCCCTCACCACCTCGTTTCCTCTGCTCCATTAATTCAGGATTCCTCTGCAATTAAATAGAATTTGGTTTTAATTGAAACATGCTGCCCACTGCCACTGTCTGGAGATAGAGCAGGCACCCAGCCACATGCAGGGCAAGGCTCAGCATCCTCTCCTCACTCTTCTCCCACTGGCTCTTGGGGGAATGAGGACAGAAAGGAACGTAGGGACCATATTGAGTGGCTGCAGAGATGCGGGTGGGAGGGTGCACACAGGGGTTTGTGGTGCTGGGAATTAATGCCACCAGGATAAAGCAGAGCTGGTTTGATGGTGGACTGAAAGTTGTCTGCTTGACTTATTGCAAGCTTTTGAAGTTTCTGTCCCCCTGTGAAACAAAAATAACAACCCCAAACCCAAACCTGTTCATAAAGAGAGGGAAGGGGGTTTGTGCTGAGCACAAGCACAAGGGCACATGTACCCAGAGCTGGGCAGAGGCAGCTCCCTGGCCTCTGCCCGCAGCCTCTTGAGGGGTGGCCGCCTGGGAAAGGGTTAATTTAACCAGTTCTCATGGGGGGTTGGAAAGTTCCCTTTTTTTTCCAGGAGGCTGCCTGACACACACTGACAGGGGCCTTTCAGCTGAGCACAAAGGCACTGCTCTCCCCTTGCCCTCTCCATCTCTCCCATCCGAGCCAGCAAGCAGCTATAATCTCACTAGCAGAGGCTTTTACTGCTGTCACTTCGAGCCTCCTTCGCCATGTGAGTCGCTCAGATCTCCAGCAATGTAAAAAAGCTAATGAACGAGTAATAAACAAGTGTAACCAAGCAGAAAGCCTGCACGCAATAACATCTGAGCCAACGCGGCTTTTAGGCAAAGCTTGGAGACACCACCAACAAACAGATATGTAATTAAAGAAAGTCTAATCTTCTTCGGTATCCAGAGATAAAAAAATAGGGAAAGGGGGGGGAGAGGAATATGTAGAGGTGACAGGGAGGGGATGTCATGGTGGAATCAGAAATAAAAGGAAAGAAGGAGGAAAGAGCAGAGAGGAGAAATCAGAAATAGAAGGAGAGAAAGAGAAAAGAGCAGGGAGGAGAAGGGAGGGCAGTTGGAAGCTGCACTGCAGGAGCTGGAGAGAAGGAACCCTGGGGCATGTGTCCGTGCAGGGGTTTGCTCTCCTCCTTCCTTGTCAGAGAAGGAGAAAAGCTGGAGGAGCATCCTCCTAGGTGAGCTCAGGTGTTCGGGGAGGTGTGAGAAGCGTTCCTGCTCGCGGCAAGCACCCAGCATCCATGGGGTACAGGTCCCTGGCCCCCCATCTCTTCTCCCCCCTGCTCCCTAGCCCCCTTTCTGTTGCTGAGGCTCCTCTGCCCATCTGCCCAGCCCTGCAGGGGGGGATGCTCTGCCGGCGGGTACCGCTGGGCTCCCATAGCCTGGGCAGGGACCAGGGACCTGGGTCTCTGGGCTCTGGCTCCTCGTCTGGCTGAAGGATCGCTGCTGGGGACCAGCTGCAAGGAGCCACGGCAATCATTCAGTTTCCCCTGGCTCGTTAATAAAAGTGAAGAAACGTTGCTGGTTTGGTTTTTTGTTTGTTTTTTTTTTCTCTTGGATTTTTTTTGTTGTTGTGCGTGTGAAGATAAATAAGGAAAAACAAAAGCCAAAGTCCCTTAAAGTCATCTTCCCCCTGGCTGTTCATCACAATTGCTCATCAGAGCCTTCAGGGGTCAAGGACCGTCACAGAAAAGAGGGCTGTTGGTGTTAACTTGCCTTCATTGTCTGAGCTGGGCCGCCATCCATCAGCTGTCGCCAAAATGCCCATTTCTATGACAGAGCGTCGGCAGGGACTGGGCAGCCTGCAGCATCCCGCCCGACCCTCCAGCCCTGCCGCATGCCCCCTCCAGCAGTGCCAGGAAGCCCCAGATCCACCTGGAATGCTCTAACCGTGCTGGTTTAATGTTACTTAAAATAGCTGTTCCAACCTCCCTTAGCTCTCATATTAAAATGCCTGGCCAGGACAGCGTGACAGACGAAGTGAAACTCCAGGAGACGTTAGGAGAAATGACAACCTAATACCTTTTGGTGAAGTTCAGAGGTCGCCGTTTTTTCCCCCCTAATTTCCACAGTTTAAAACAAAACAAAACAAAAAAAAAAGGAAATAAAAATTCGCAGTCCTCTTCTTCCCCCTGGTTAAAAGTCATAAGAAAAGTAAATTAGAGGAAAAAAAAAGACACCCTACATGAAAGCGATTGGTCAATTTGAAGACCGGCTGAAAAGACTTGGGAAGAGAGCCAAGGTCCTGATTCAGCAGGGCTTGCCACTTTAAATATCTGGGTTGTTCCTTTGAAGAAAATCATTGAAGTCAATGGACTTGCTTAAGTGTTGGAAATTAGACCGATGATTAAGCCCCTTGCTGCACGGAGGCCTCAAAAGTTAAATTACCTTTATAACCATGGCAGTAAACCAGTCGCCAAGGTTCCTTTCCTCTCTGCAGAGAGCAACATCTCTCTGTAGTTGGGGGGCTGCTCTGCCGTGGGGGTGTTTGCCCCCCAGTCCCGCTATCCCCTCCAGCCTGGGCAGCTCCCAGCCCCCCTCTCTTCTCAGCTCTTTCCCCATTTGCTCCCTAATTGCTTATCTTTCGAACCAATTTGATTATCAGCTTCCATAAGGCCTGCATTATCTTCATCAGGAGCGACTGGAAGATGAATTATCTTACCTGGAAGTGCAGGCACTCCTGTTCCGCGGCGGCGGACATCTGTATAACAGCTGCCAGAGACATGTCAGGGGGAAATTGGAAAGATGCATGGCAATGATTGTTTACTGAGAGGTTTAATAAAATCAGCTTAATGCGTAAGTAGGAGAGTAGGAGCTGAAGTGGGTTCCTGCGAGCTCTGTTATTTGAACCTGGGAGCATCTCGGCGCGTCTCAAACAAAAGGAGACAAAGAATATATTGCGGTTGGTATTTCTTCTCCAGATTGATTCATCATTGTCACGTCTGTTCCTTCCTTCCCTCCGCACTCCCGTCTCTTGGTAATATCTTTTATTATAGTACATTATATAATGCAGTCTATTGCTGTGAATATTGTTATTCCAAGTGCAGACTTCTTTATTCAGGCCCAGTTCTGGCAACACTCTCTTTGCAATCAAGGAGGTCTCCTGCTAGAGGTAGCTTTGAGTTGGAACCGTGCGGAGACACCTGCATTTTGTCCACTTTCTTTTAAGGAAAAGAAAAAATAATAATAAAAGAAAATACCAACCCAAACCTCAGAGTTTTAAAAAGTCCTAATCTGTGGATTAACACCCAGCTGAGTGGCCACATGTGTTCTGCAGGTACCTTCAAAAAACACCATATTTCTCCTGAAAATGGATTTTCCGGGGCTACGTGGGGCGATTCCTCGACACCTCTCTGGAGTTCTGGTTGCTTATTTTCTGCTTTGTGTCGCTGCTGTCGGATGTGGAGGAGTCTGCAGGGGCCTGTGGGGGGCAGGAGGAGCTGCTGATCCTCAGGGATGCCACAATCCCATGGGAGCAGAGCCCGGTGCTCCGGCTGCGGCACCGCCGGCTGCACAAACCTTGCCCCGTGGTGCCTGGGCTCTGCTCTGGGGTATATTTAGCACAAAATTAGAGACTCCCAGCCTTTCAATTTACAGAGTAAAAATAGACTGGCCAACATTTCCTTGAAGTACTCACACAGTGAGTGATGTGTCTGTCTGCAGCCATCAGGCAGCCAGGCCCGGAGAGCGAGGGAAGCTTTCTGTGCCACGCTCAAATAAAACCACCGACATCCATTTAACGCCGCGGGATTAAGAGCCCAAGCCCAGAGAATTTAGGAAGTCAATCCCTTTGGATTCCTGCTTGCACAGCTGGGACAGTCTCACGGCCCGTCACCGTACCCAGGAGAGCACAACTGTTAAAAACCACCCCGCTAAGGAGGAAAACAAGCACAAAAGGCACAACTGATAAACACCAGAAGAGCCCCTTTGTCTAATTCCTTGTGCTTGGGTGTTTAAAATCACACTCGGATCAGCAGGCTTTCCAAGCACGCGTTGCAGGTCTCAAACACCTATTGTTTTGGAATATCTACTTCTTTTTACTCCACCATCCCGGGCTGGTATTTGTGAGTGCCCTGTAGGACAGCTTCCCAGGACGGTGATGCATCCCCTGTGTGCCAGGACAATGACAGCAGAAGAATAACGAATTGTTTCTATGCTGGAGTCTGCATACAGAGACCTCCTCCTCTGCTGCTGTGTTCCCAAATGTTGCCTATAGCTTCTCTGGTGCCACAGGTGCTACATACCATTACAATAGAATCATAGAATGGTTCGAGTTGGAAGGGACCTTAAAGACCATCAAGTTCCAACCCCTCTGCCATGGGCAGGGACACCTCCCACCAGGCCAGGTTGCTCAAAGCCCCGTCCAGCCTGGAGCGGTGGATGCACAAGGAGAAGAGTTTTGGGATTCTATTTAAAGTCTGCATACCCTTCTTCAGTCATCATGGATGGTAAATGGCCAGAAAGCCTGACGCTGAGAAAGGACTGGCCAGTCACATAGTAATTCATTACCACAAAGCAGTGTAGTAGCCAAAGGTATTAAAAGGTTTCCAGAAGGGATTAGATGCCTACTTTGAAGGCAGGTCCAACAGGGATTATTAAGCAACTCCAGAAGTATAAACCATGGCCTGGCAGAACGTGGGAGGATACACAAGGGATAAAACCACTCTCTATATATTACTTATTTCTTGTGCTCTTCCTTGAGAAACCACATCTGGCCGTGGCTGGCAACACCACGCTGCTGGAGATGCACTTTGGTTGGGCTCCATATTTTTTGTCTAACAGCCTTAATATCAACACAGGGCCTTTTGCAGGGAGGGCAGGCGGGGGTGGGAGGTGGAGGAGAGAGGGGAATGGGGGAACACTGCAACCCAGGCAGTGATTTGGAGGCAGCGGGGCCAGGACAATCCTTGTGGAGAGGATGGGGTGCTGCAGGTGGGAGAGGGTGGCTGAGATTTGTGCCCAGTGGGGGACATGGTAGCATCAGGTCTCCCTGCTCACCATGCCCAGACTCAAAAGGCAGCACAGCCACATCTGCAGTGGCTTCTGGGTGCTGCTGGTCCAGGTCTCATCAGCTTTCCTGCTTTGACACTTGGAGAGCTCTGGTGTGGTGCCATGAGACCAGAGTGGTGGTGGTGTTAACATCTTAGAGCAACATCAGGGAAGGGGGAATAGAGGAAAAACCTTCTCAAATGTCAACCAAAAAATGATCTTGTGCAAATAAACAGAATAGAAGGATCATGCCGCGTTATTTGTGCAGGGAATTGCTGGAATGCCTGCTCACTGCTGGCGCTCCCTGAAGCTTTTGGGGGCCTGGGCTCTTTTTCTGTGGGGGCTGGCTCCACATTCCCCCCTGCCTCCCAGGTGTTTGCTTGGGGCTTGTGGAGCAATTTGCCTCCAGATCATTTTCTTAGGCTGTGGCCTGTTTGTATGCATGATGGCTGCGTGCTAAAGCAACTGAGGACACTCCAGTCCTTCTTGCTGTGCACATACCCACAAGCATGCCTACATATGGACTTGATGATCCCAGGGGTCTCTTCCAACCTAAATGATTCTATGATTCTATATCCTCTACCTTCTCTGTGGGTGAACAGCGCAACACAGACCTCCAGTCTCCCCACCTTCCCTGTCTCCTGGCCTTTGTTGAATCCCTTCACTAAGAATAAAGGCTTAGATCAGAGTAAGATCTAGCCAGGATGGACTAGGAAGAAAGACACGTAGGAGATAAAGGGCTAAATACAAGCGTAATCCATATACTCTTCCACCAGAGGATCTCCAAGCACTTTCCAGACAGCCATTTATCACTGCACTCATCAAGTGAGGTTTGGTGGTTACCTCATGGCTTTGCTAGTGGGCTCATCAGATCCCTAGAACTCAGGGAGGTCTGTCCTTTGCATTTGAGGAGTGATGGGAACGGAATCCCAAGAGCTGGAGCTCTGCATGCTGTGCTGGGAAGACCCATGACTGCACCAACTGCTCTCAGCCATCCCTTTCCCGGCTGGACCTTCCACCTCTCCTCTTTGCAGAAGGCGTTTCCCACCATAGAGCCAGCTCCCCAGCAAAACTGGCCTCTGCTCATCGTCCTTCCACCCTTTCATGGCCATTTGGTACTGAGCAGGGTGGAAAGCCTGTCCTTGAGCTTAAGGCTGGGTCTCAGCCTGGATCAGGCTGCTGGCTGGAGCCTGCAGTCAGACCTGAGCTTTGGCTGGCAGAGGAGGAACACGTATCATCAGGTTCGCCTCTGGCTGCGGCTGATCAGTGGTTTATGGGAAGGAGAAAGCACAGCCGGGCCCTGTTTATGACGTGGGCCACCCAAACCCAGTATTCCCAGAGACACCTGTGCAGGCACACAAACTAACAATTACCCAGCACATGTGTGCTTGTAGAGGAGGCTGCATGAAGGAGGGAAGAGCAGACCTCCTGGGGTTCTCTGCTTTATTATCCTCTGGATTTAATATCTAGAAACTACACGTTTATGGGAACCCAAACACATGCACGCCTGCAGAGGTGGTAAATGAAGGGCAAGCAAATGCAGGTCCATGCTCCATCAGCATGGCCGGTGAAGCACAGAGCAGAGCTGTGGTACCATCCACCTGGAGAGGACCAGGAGAGCGGCCCCAGTTCATTTGTTTTTCGTGACATCATGGCCTCCTCTGGCTTTTTTCACAGTTTCTCTCTGTTGTATTTAATAGACTTAATGGATCACACAGCACTGTAACAACAACAGACCTTCAATGTTTTTATTAAAGCCATCTACAAAAATCCCTCTGTGCTATAGCTTTCCTGCAGGGTGACTTCTGCTGAGATGCTGTTTCCATTAAGGACAATTGCAGGGAATAAAGAAGGAATGAACAAACAAACGGAAAAAGAAAAGGCGGGGGTGGAAGTGGTGGAGCAGAGTGTTTGAGATGCCGGTGGAAAAGGCATGAAGTGGAGCTGGCCCACACCTTCAGCCGTGTCCCACTGCCCACATTTGATGGGGACTCCTGTTACACAGCCCAGCACGTGGGGCAGTGCCAGGTCCTCCTCACAAAGGAAAAGTGATGTCAGAACCGCCGGCTCTGGCCTCCCAGTGAGATCACAGAGGGGAAATGCCATTTTTATACTTGTCAGGTGTGACTTATTCGCTCTATCCATTAAAGCTGTAAGTGATGCAGAGGGAAGAAGCTTTTCCCCGCGCAGGAACAGCCTGGTGGATGCCTCGTGGTTTGATGTATGTCCCCACCCAGCCAGTGTTGTGTTACTGGTTGTTAAACATTTACATCTGCAGCACCTCAAAGCAGGTTGGGGAGCCCATGTGCTGGGAACCACACAAAAATAGCGGGAGCAATAGTCTTTGTTCCACAAGTAGGTGTTGCTTCCCTTCGTTCACGTGGTGGAGTGGAGTGAGAGGACCAGGAAAAGCTTTACTCCAGCCCTGAATAGATGTACCATCAGCGCTGGATCTGCTACTTCTTCAGCATTGGACTGGGATAGCAGCAGGGGAACGTCTCAGTTGCTGAGATGCCCTCCTTTCTGCACTGTGACGTGGAGCATCACCAGGAAGATCTACCAGCCCAGGAAAAGGGGAGTCACGTCCAGTCCTAGATTCAGATCCCCTGATGTGAGCCTGGAAGAGGCTTTGAGCCCACACATGCTTGGTGCTTTCATACCAGCTCCTTTGTCACTCATGTAGGAGACAGCTGGAGTTTCTCCAGCACATCACAGCCCACATCCCTCAAGTATCCTCAAGCTGATACCCTCAAGTTGGTCCTTCTGCTGGCCTTAGAGGATGCTCTGAGGCTGAGCTGTGCTGGAGCTGTGGTCTACAGCAAGAAGTGTGCAAGCAGCTTTCTGTGCTTACACTTGCCCTCCGCCTGGCAGTGCCAGCATCCTTTCTCCATTTGCTGAAAGACTCTCAGCTTTCCTTCTGCTTCTTGGATCCTTTGTATTTCCCTAGACTGATACCTGGACATTTCATTTTGTGGATGCTCAGAGTTTAAAAAGGTCTGGAAAAGCACTTCTCTTTCTGCAGGTCCTTGGGACTTCTCATCTGGCTGCAGCTGTCATCACTCCTTCCCACTGTCCCAGCATTGAGAAAACGGTCTCCTGCCGGCTTGAGGTGGAGAAAGTAAGGGACAGATAGGAATTTCTTTGAAGGGGAGATTTCAGTTTTTAACTGTAGCTTTGAACCTTCCTCTCAAATCCCAGGGAACCTGACCCAGCCGATCCCATCAGTCAGCACCCACAGCTCCAGCTCTGAAGTTTACTCTTCCATCCATACCACCATCCCAAGTAGCACGATGATGGATTAAGTCTTTCAGTCTTGCAGGTATTTTGGTTTTGAGAGCAGCCTGGTCAACCAAGGTTTGCCACAGGACATGTCATGACCTCTGTTATGGCAGGAGGGAAACTATGCAAACACTAAGGGTAAATTAATGCTTAACAAGCTGGTCTTTCACTTACTGTGTGAACTGGAGGTACCTACTACGCTTCCATAGGAGATCACAAAGGACATTAACAGCGCCAAACAGGAACAGCTCATGTTTGTATCATCCTGAGTGGCTGAGAGATGCTTTTCAGAGCCCAGGCTGGAAGCACACGTTGCAGGTTGGTGTCTGGGCTTGTATTTTCCCAAGGACTCTCTTTCCCTCTCGTTACCATGTGTCTGTACTCCTCTTTGTGTGCGAGCTCGCAGATACCAAGGAGTTCTTCTCAAAGGCTTGACAGGCTTGGGTAAAACCCTTTGATTTATGCCACTCTGACACTTGCTTGGCTAAAATACCTAGAGAAGACCATCTTACCTGCCCTGCCAGAGCTGTTCACTAAACGCTAAATCAAAAGAGACTGCTCCTTGCCTCCCCTTTTCCTATAACAAATCACAAACCATTTCCATTTGTCCATAGCCAGCACGCTGTTCCCCTTAATGCGCTAAGCTTCCCAACATGATGTTTAGCACATGTTCTTTCGCACTGCCCCCCTCTGCTCAAAGGCAGCCTTATAGTTTGCAAATGGGTTGAAACCACTGTGCGGCCCCGCGTCTTGGCTCCGCTCCCGCCGTACCCTGCAGATGCCAGAACCTTTGCTGCACCTTCCAAGTCATTATGTATGTTCAAAAGCCTGCCAGAAAGGCTAGGAGGATAAAAGCAAGTCAAAAAAAAAAACAAAACCACCAAAAAACCCAACCCCAAACCCCCCCTAATGCACGTGAAGGAGAAGCAGAGTAACTGAGGCGTATCTTCCATGGAGCGCTGCCCGCAGGGTTCTTGCCTGTGGCTCACCCGTTGCACAGCCTGCACGAGGTGGGTCTCCTCCTACATTTGCTTTTTGGGGAACAAAAGGCATACTTGCCCAGGAAGGAGAGATCCATCCATATCCCACTCCCTTCCCCCCACCCCGCCACCTTCTGTGGGTTTGTCTGGGCAGGTTGCCACCATCAACATACCCTAATGGCTGGTGAGATGCTCAGAGGGATCTGTCGGGGCAGGGTGGGAAAAAGGTGGAGATGTGGGCTCAGCCCATGTTCAGACATGGGGAGCCTTATCTTGGAGATCAGAAAATGCTTTAGAAGAGTTAATGAGTGCAGATACAAAGAGCTGTGGTTGTCTGTGTAAACAGGGAACCACAGGCACGAGAAAGGATCAAAGAGGGAATATTCACCCAAAGCCACAGACCTTTACCACTTGGGCTGGAGAAAACCTCCTGTGCTTGCATTGAGCTGTTAGTGAGTGCCCAGAACAGTGCCCTGGGGGTGTGGAAGGCGTGAACGTGTCCCATCACCTTCCCATCTCACATCCCATAACCCTCCCATCTCTTCTCCATGGTTATTGAGATGGCAGCGGCCTGCTGCTGCCCCTGGGCATCGGAGCGGAGCTGCCTGGGTGGCAGAGCGCAGCACAAGGCAGAGGAGGGAGCGAGGAGTCTGCATGTGTTTGCAGCATAGTTCAGCCTCTCGGGGTTCGAAGGAGGGAGAGGAGAGGGAAGTGAGGGAGAAGGAAGGTGAGACAGGCTGCAAAGGAGAAGACAAGCAGAGAGAGGAGGTAATGGGCAGACAAAGAGTGTCCACGCCTCTGCCGAGGTAACCATCCCTCTGAAAATAACTGGTTGGTGTTTTCCCGACTCCCACCATCAGGAGAGGCTGTGTGCTCATCTGGGAGCTCCTCTCCAGCTCTCACAGCCAAGGGAATGGAAGATATCTCTACCCACATTGGAACTTCTCTCTCTTTTTGTTTCTCCATCCTTTCCAGCACTTTCTGCAATGGACTTAGTCCTGAACAATGTGTAGGGAAACTAGTTTCCAGCCTGGGTTCTGCTAAAATCAGAAGTGGTGGCTGCATGGCATTGCCTGTGGCCATGGGGTCATCTGCTCTGGAGGAGCTGGACTGATGGTCCCCACTGAAGCTGTCAGATGCCAGCGGTCCCCAGCCACCCCTTGCTTGAGGTCTTGGACTTATCCCAGTGACCTGGAGCTGTTTGCCATGTTCCTGCCGAAGACCTAGATTTTAATGCCAACTGAGCAGCTGTATAAATGTTTCATGACATTTCAGAGACAGAATAGATCACGCTGTTCAAACCTCTTCTTTCAGAGAGCATTCAAATAATACCTTTTCAGTTTAAGGGAACTTTATTTGCTTTAAAGATTTTATGATAATTTCCAACAGAGGCCATCAGACAGCCAATCTGCTTCAGTCTTCCCCATCCCAGGATATCCTGCAGGCCAGTGCTCCCTTTTTCTCTGCAGGGTGTCCTCCATCATACCTACACTCCTCTGCCTTCAGAGCTTCCCTGGGTCTTCAAAATCTTTCCAATATCGAAGCAGCTATTCTAGTTATGAAGCAGCCTTTTCTAAATGCATACAAGCCTCCATGGTGTACACCTGCCCCACTGTCTCTGGGCCACACACACACAAAAAAAATAATAAAGAAAAGCTAAAAGCATCATCGAATTTGTTAATTGGCATGAACTGCAAATCTTCTCTGCTGTGATTATGCCATCTTATTTAATGAGATGATTCCCTTGGCCTCAAGGTTTAAGGGAAAGACCCCAGACATCTAATGAGCTTCACAAAAGACCTACAATAGAACTGGGATCAGCTATGTCAACTGGAAAAATTAACTTTCAAATCAAGTTTTCTGCAGTAAAAAAAAAATGGTTTGAGGTCTAGAGATGGTCACATGGTCCCAGTACCCCAGGGGGAACCTGCTGAGATTATAACCTGTGTGAAAGGGGCTGTACTTCAACCACCAGATGATTCTTGATGGAGACGACTTCCTGGCTCCTGCTGTTCTCCAGGACAGCAGGAGCAATCAGGCTGAAGAAGGCCCTAAAAATGTGACACCGAGAGGAGGAGAGGGGTTGGGCATTTCTGTCTTCGGATAAGGTAATGTTCGTGCTGCTGGAGTGTCTTGAAGGCAAGCAGGTCACCTTACCCAGCTCAAGCTCTTCCAAAGGCCCTCCCATTCCAGACACCAAGATGACAGATTGTCCCTGTGTACTGCAAGGCTTTTAATTCCTGTGAGTCGTCTTCACGTTGAGGACTTTGCAGTCTATGCCCTGGAAACACCATCATCTTGCTGGTAATAACTTGATAATCCCCCCTTTTTGCCACAGAGACCTATACCTGAAGTCACCCGCAGACACCTGGGTGCCTCCCCCTTCCTTGCCACTGTTTATCAGCAACACCTTCATCCTTCATGTAGTGTCTCAAAGCTTTCCCTGTGAAGGGGAGGCTCCCTTTTGTGTCCTGGCAAGGAGTAATTCTTCATATCACCTTCTCAAGGCGGAGGCATGCATTGACCCGTCCTCTTTTCCTAGTAGTTTAGGATGTCGTACAGTGTCATTCCCAAGATGTGGAGCTGGGTGAAGGGCTGGATTCATGCTTTGCCTCACATTGTGACCAAATCACCTGTTGGGAACTGGATGCTTAAGTTGGCAAGATGACCATGTCCTCTTTGGCCATGACTTGCCACCCAGGTTGAGCATTTGTCTACAAATAAAACCCCATGGATGATCCTCTCCCCAGGGGCCAACCTGTGGGACCCCACATACCTGCCTCCCAGAGTGACGCCTGTGTGGAGACAAGGACCAAGTATGGTGCTGGTGAAGCAGTTCTGGGGCTGTGGAGAGCTGGGACTGCCTTGAACCCCCACCATCACAGGGATACTCCCACCATCACAGGGATGTGTAACCAGCACTGGGATGGATCTATCTCGCATGGCATCAGAGTCTGCAGTGACGAGTGTCAAGCATCCTCATTCCTGCTCTGCACTCCAGCTACCCATCCATCTCTGGAGGCAGCAGAGCTGCCTGCAGGCCTGTGCAGTCCTGGGAAGGAGAAGGAGGAGAGGAGTAACACTGAGGAGCCTCAGTCCTGCAGCTGCAGGGGGAGCCGTGGTGTGGGGGGACACCAGCACAGGAGCAGTTTAGCCCCTGACACACTCCTTCAGCCACCACACAGTATCGGGGCTCATCAGCCCAGTGCCTCTCCCAGAACCTACTTTTCTGGTTTTTCCCCCCAAATATATTCAACTGCATTGTTATGAAATACAATTCTGAAAACACATTCTTGCCCCAAAGCTCTGAAGTGTGGAAAAGAGGCTGTTAAATGCTGAAATATTTACTTTGCTTTTTCAGATTAGGAGCCGGCAGCGAGTAGCATTTAGCTTTATTAAAATGAGAGCACTCTTACATCTGGTCTCAGCTAAAAGGCAAACTCTCTCTCTGCTCTGTCCCACACAGTAAGTTCCAATTAGCAAGAAATATCACTCAAACACTAGCCTTTCTTTGTGTAAAAACAAACAATATATCACAGCTGATAAGTATTTAAAAACAAATAAACAGTGGTTGCTCTTTGCATAAGACCTACAAATTAAGTGCACTATGTGCAGTCATAAAAGAGGCACAAATTGGTCAAAATTTCCTTCCAGAGTGGTGCAGACATTAAGACTGATGTTGTTGAAGCAAAGGGCTGAATGAAGAGGGCTTTCTTAAAACCACTGTGGGTTTTGCCTCCCTTCTGGCAGACACTGGCTTGTTCTTTACCCTGAGTCCTCACAGCTCATTTTTTAACCCTCTTGAGCAACTTATCTTTCAGTATCTCTCTTCGGAGACTCTCATACATCACGGCTAATTCTAGGTTGCCACCACCCAGAGAGGATTTTGCAGCTGAAGCCTGGTGTTACGGTCTGGTGAATGGCATGAAGAGAATGGCCAGGTCTTGGGTGGCATTTATCATATATACAAAAAGAGTTTGCTTTTTTTCTGTAAAATAAAAAAGCCAAAAACGAAGCAGGGTTTACATGGATTACATGGATGAAGCCCAGTCAAGGGCCCACAAGACAAGTCTACAAAATCCTATGAAAGGAAAGGAAAGCCAATATTTTCTTTCTCACCCACAGACTGGGAAGCAGTGGGATTCCCCAGTGAGGAACATCATTGGATACACGTGCTGTGCTGCAAACCTGCTCAGAGAGATCCCTGAATGGGAGCCTTCTGCAATCATGTGGGAAACGGTGCAGAAGATGCACTAGAAAGATGAAGGCACCCTTTTCTGGTGGTACAGGCATCACACAGGTCTGAGTCCTGCTGTTAAAACCAGGAATGAGACCTTACTGGGGTAGAGGGAATGGGGAAGAGCAAGAAGCATCTGGAGTCAGAAGAACGATAAAGCCCCAGAGGATCCCCAGGCTGCCTCATTGTCTCCCCTGATTCCCCAATAGAAGCATTTAGGCCCTGGCCATTTGGGGTTTCCCCCCCCCGCCTTCAGACTTGATGAACTAGATTTTACATCGCCTTCCCAGCACCATTTCACTGAAAACAGGGCTTTCTACAGGAAAATGTTATCTCCATCTAAGTTTTCTTAGAAAGAAAGCAAGCAACATCTTGATAACCCTTGCTGAAATGGAGGATGTTGATTTTTATTTTGTTTATATCCCATGATAGCTTTTAACTTCGAAATATTTTCTGAACTGGATTTACAATGGGGTAGGAAGCCAACCTCGCTGGATTCCTACCTGCCCACTAAAGCCATGAGGAAAAGCCCCTGGATCCCTCCTGCAGCTGGGACAAAGGTTTACCGTTTCAGAGAAGTTGTTTCAGCCATGTGCTTAAGGATGGCTATCTTCAGCTTTACTTTTCTATCACTGACTTGCTGCATGGCCTTAGCTGCATCCCTTCAGCCCTGTGCACCATCCATCCTTGCCTCTGCATCCATGGCTCCTGGGGCCTGGCCACTCAGCTCAGGTTGACTGCTTCATGTCTGAGTGCGAGCACTGGGATATGTGTCACATCAATTGAAACGAAGAGATTTCTCCTCTCAGGTCTGGAGCTGTCACTCACAGGAGGAGGCATCTCCTTTTCTCAGGTGAGTGGGATGGAGCACTGCACCTGAGAGCCACAGCCAGCTGATGCCTCTGAGATACCTAATGGCAATCCCGGCATGTCAGAGAGCACGAGGAGCAGCTGTGGAGGGGTGGGCAGGGGAGAGACCAAAACCATTGAGATAAATCGACCTGGAGGGGAAAAAAAATGGGAAAAAAAAAGAAACAAACCAACCCCACAAAGTTGAAAGGCAGACAGAGTACAGAAAAAGCGAGTTACTAGGAGATTTTAAAATACAAAGCAAGAGCCAGCCCAGAAGGAATGTACACAGAATGCATGAAAATCTCTTCTCCTCCTTTGACAAAGAGCATTTTCCACAACCTCAGTTCCAGCGCCTCATGCCTGCGCCTTCCCTCTCTTGTGGCCGGGGGGAGGGAGGCAGAGGGCAGGGCTGCAGGCATGCCAGCTATTGATGTCTTTTCCAAAGGCGCCACAAGCTTTCTTCTCTGCTTAAAACCCCAAATCAAATTTCAGAGGTTCGCCCATCACATCCTCTGTCAAAGGAGAAACAATAAATAGACCCCCCAGGAGGACACAAACCCCTCAGCCCCGACCCCCTCCAGACCGGCACCTCCTTGGGCTCTTTCCCAATGGGGACATTCCTGGGTTGCCCACAGCAAGGTTTGGTCCTAGAGACAACCAGAGTTTGGCCCCATCTGGGGGGTCTGTGCCAGCTCTCACAGGCTGCCAGGGATGGGCAAAATCCCCACCTCTGCAGCCCATGGTGAGGCAAGAGCCCGTGGTATAATTAGGGTCCGAAACCTAAAAACTTGCCCTCTAAACTCCCAGTGCAGTGAGCAGCGGTCATTCCCAGTAAGAAGACCAAGGCTCTTCCTTTCTATCTGTTTTTAACCATGTTTGAGGGCAGTGGGTGACCAGTGCAACGTTTGGTGGGCTGTAGGGAGCAGATGTGAGTCCAAACCGTGCTTGGTAAAAGGCTCTTAAAGCAGCCTGCTACTCCCTGAGCCATCCCTGTATTCAAGACAGTAAATATTTCTGTCCTTATGTGAAGCTGCCAGGAGAAAGGAAGTATTTCTGAGCTGTTCACTAGTTCTGCTTCTTGTGAGGTGGGTCCTGGTGCCTTGCCCACAATGGCCAGAGCTGACTTCTCCATGTGAGCCCAGCTGAGGCATCCTTCAGCTTCCTTGGCAGGCTGACGTTCCAGCGTGAACGGTCTCAGACATGTCCTCCAACTGGAGGTTGGTGTTTTTCCTTCTAAGTTTGAGGTTAAACAGGTAGAGAGGACCTGGGGATTTGGGGGTCTGAAAGCCAAGAGATTTGTTGAGCTGGGGAAAGTTTCCTCATCTGATTTTGGAGTGCCACAGGCTCAGCCAGCTCAGTCTGGGCACTGCAAGCACATCTGGTTGTTCTCAGCGTGAGCGAGTGCCAATGAGCAAATTTTAGGAAAATGAGGTTGTTAATTAAAGGTGACTGTTGCAAAAACTTTGAGACTTGCAAACACCAGCAGATATCGACAGAGTGTGTGATTTTAGGGGTTAGCTCTCTAGGAGTTGCACCATCCCTGAAGCCAAACAGGTTTTTTTCTCTGCTCCCTGTTATCTGTGCTCATGATGGGGTCCCAACACCCACCTGGCTTTTCTGCACCTAATCGTTGTGCTTTCACTCCCCGTCAAGCCTCTGTGTAGGAAAACCCACACTCCACAGCTCAAGGCAGAGCACAACTCTCTATGCCATTTTATTCTAAGCAGCACGACCGAGTTGCTAACAATCCTAATCCATCTCTTCGGTGCTTAACTTCCAGCATCTAACTCCCTTAAATCTCCCTAAAAGCTGCTCACAAGCCTGGAGCTGATGCCATCTTCCCATTGTCTGAGCATAGCAAAGACTAAAAAGCCGGTCTTCTGTACCATTTCAGCCCCCCCAGAATAGAATATCTTTAATAGCAAGGCGATAAGGCTTCCACATTTCAAAGTCAGGATATGTGAACGACTTCTTTAGATGGTACACATCTAAAATGAATGTATTTGTCACCTTGACATCACCACAAACAATCCCATCCCCACATATTGAAACGGAGTGCTGTCCAACAAAGACTATTTTTTCCACTTAACTGTAAATAGTGTTAAATTTAATTTAATTTTTTGAAATTTAATTTTAATGAATTAAACCCAATGAAAATGCAATATTTCCTTCAGAAGCAAGAGCTCCCTCTTAGCCCAAAGGAGGACAGAGAATGACATGTGCTCCAAATTAACCACGAGAGAGCAGACCTGCCAAAAGGCAGAAGGCTGACTTCTGCTTCTGAGTGAGGGTTCTCACTTAATCCCGCTGTATTTACAACAGCTCTGGAGATCCTCCCACTGGAGGTGAGGGGAGAGATGGTCTCCAATGCCATCATGATGTGGAGACAGCATGATGCATTTTTGTTTGCCAGGATGCCAGAGCTATAAACAGAAAGCAACGTTGCCTTTCTTTGTGAGAAGCTTGCTCAGAGAATGGATGGGTTGTGGGCACGCTGGGCCTGCTGTGGGCAACCCCAGTTTGAGACAAGGCACCACGGAGAAAGGGTGTGAATTTGTCTTCTCCTTTCATGGAGCAACAGCGGTTCCCCCAGAGTGTGTGCCCAAGGCTTTAATTTCCTCTGTGCGGGTGAGCGATGCTTAGCAGAAAGGTGGGAGGACCCAAGTTCCCTGTTTGCACTCACCATGGCTGAGCAGAAGCAGCAGAGATCATCTCATCTCCCCATCTCAGGAGCTGCTCCTTACAGGGATCACAGAATCACAGAATGCTATGGGGTTGGAAGGGACCTCTGGAGATCTTCTCGTCCAACCCTCTTGCCAAAGCAGGTCCACACAGAGCAAGTCCTACAGGAACATGTCCAAGCCGGTTTCTAAGGTCTCCAGCGATGGAGACTCCACCACCTCTCTGGGCAACCTGTTCCAGGGCTCTGCCACCCTCAAAGTGAAGAAGTTCCTCCTCATGTTTAGATGGAACATCCTATGTTCAAGTTTGGGCCTGTTGCCTCTTGTCCTGTCACTGGCACCACTGAAAAAAGCCTGGCCCCATCCTCCTGACACCCACCCTTTAAGTATTTATAGGTGTTGATCAAATTCCCCTCGGTCTTCTCTTTCCAAACTAGACAGACCTAAGTCCCTCAGCCTTTGCTCCTAAGAGAGATGCTGTCCAAGTGACTGTAAGGGAGACCAAACTCCGATGCAGACGCCTGGTTTGGATGAACTGGGCAGAAACACAGAATTTCATGTCTCTTTGCAGACTGTTATCAAACGTCATGCTAGCCAGTTGCCTGGTCTTAACAATTTCTACTGGAATACAGCAAAAGGCTGTTTCTGGGCAGGAACATCAGCACTGAGTATCCTCCAGAGAAGGGCTGAGTAAGCAGGAGGTGTCCAACTGTGAGGCCTTGCTGCACCAAGGAGAGTGCTCAGAGACACAATCTAAGCTTAGACCTAGGTGGGTTAGGAGGCTTGATGTGATATAAACTCCCTGACAGCCTTTAACATTTTGATTTGCACATCAAATAGGCAGTGACCACAAAGGAGAGGGTGCCTCAGTGCCTTCCCACCAGCTGCTGCTTCAAGCTGCACTTTCTGTCCACTTGGCTGAGTGAAGACCCCTGGAGAAGACCCCAGTAGATTAGATGGGTGATGCTGCAGAGCTCAGGTCGCTGGATGAGGCAGGGACCACCACGCCAGGCTGCTCCACGTGCTGATGAACCTGCACAGCACAGGCTGAACTGATAAGGACAAAACCTGTTGCCTGTGAGCTGGAGTTACATCTGCAGGCTGTGATGGATGTAAAACGTTTAAGTCAGAACACAGCAGCCGCAGAATACCAAGCCAGCCGAGCACTCTTCAATCCACTTTATTGATTTATTCTCTTCACTCCCGTCCCTAATGCTCCTCTCAGCTCTGCGTGGCTCAATGCAGCACAAATTAACAGAGCCCACAAAAGCCCTCTGAAGCCATTCCCCTGATTAACAGGTCTGTAGTGCTGAAAGATATCTTCATTTTAATAACCTGGCACTAAATGGATTACAGCCATGGAACTGAATTCACGTCATTCCCCGAAGGGAGAAATGGCACATATTTTTCTGTGCTGTAGGAATTGCCAAAGATCGGGACAAAGGACTCAAATATNAAGGAAGGAAGGAAGGAAGGAAGGAAGGAAGGAAGGAAGGACAAATCTGCAGGGACTCACTGGAGACTCAGCTGGTGGTGCTGGCTGTGGTCGGCAATGGATCTGGTCTGGTTGCTGGACATACCCTGCCCCAGGCGCTGCCTGTCCCTCTGGATCTGGGCTCTGCTGTGGGGCTTCCTCAGGGACATTGGCTGCTGCAGCCTGGACGTTGGCTCCTTATGTCTCTTTTTCTGGAACAAACGGGTTTGTTGGCCAGCAGCAGGGCACTGACACACACATCCCTTGGCACAGCCCCAGGAGTTACACAGCTTCTTTTTGCAATGTCACTGGAGTTTTCTTTTCCTTTCTGGCCACGGCAAAGCTGCCACTGCTGGAGGGAACCTCCAGGCACTTGCATTTAACCTGAAGTACCTCCAAGTGCTAAGCACAAGTACTGCCTGGAGATGTCCCAGCTCCCACCACAGATCTGTTCATCAGCTTGACACCTTGAATACAAGCCAGCTGTGAGCAGAGAAAAAGAGGGGAGCAGCAGTAACAGGGCAGTGAGTATGTGTTCAGTCCACAGGTCATCACAAAGCTCCATTTTCAGTCTTTCACCAGGAGTAAAAACCAAGGGATGGCAGGATTCATTCAGGATGAAAACTTTCCCTGCACTGAAGATCTGGGCACTATTCAGGGACCTAAAGGCTGGGCTTAGACCACTTACTGGCCTGCCAAACACTTGACCCTTGGATTGAATGGTTTATTGGTCCTGGCAGAGTCTCCCACATCTCTCCAGGAATATGCACAAGCTGTTTTGTGCTTCAGAGGAACGAGGAGGACAGTGAGTGACTCTTCCTCCCAGGTGGCCCATGCAGCTGTGACTAGGGCAGCCCCACTGGCCTTGTTTTCTGGTGCTGCTCCCTCCTCCGTGGCCACATTGTCACCCCAGATAACCTATGGCCAATGGAAGGGGAGGGAAAGCTCCAGAGCCTCCTAGCAAGATAAAGACAGACGGATTATAAGGTGTTTATGCTTTTGCAAAATTAAAGTCTTGAAGGCGAGACAGGTTTACATTGGCAAAGAATTAATGGTTTGATGTAGCACAAGGGGACAGCAAGAGCAGAGAGAGGGGCCATCTATCAGCATGCACTGATGGCATAAAGGAAAGAGATGCAGGCATAAATCAGGTCCTGTGTAGGAAATAAGCAGGATGGATGACAGGCAGTAGCTGGTGATCTGTTATTCCCACAGCGTGCCAGAAGATGCAGAAAATGTGGCTGGGTGCATCTAGATCTCATTTCAGCAAATGTGTAGTGGGTATCTCTGGGAGGGATGAAACTTTCCCCACACTTGAAAACTGCCAGGTCCCAAGGACAGGGGCAAAAGAGCAGCTCTGTGAGTACCCACATGCCCTGCAAGGGTGCTGAGCGGGCTGGGAGACCCACCCAAGGCAGAGGGGCCCGAGTGCTTCACTCTCCCTCTCTGGATGTCTCTGTGCCCAGGTGCCATCTCTACATCCTTGAAGGCAATGAACCCAAACTGAAGCATCCCCAGGCAGAGTAGGTTTATCTTCCTTTGGACAGTGGCTGAAGCAGACTAGGGGGTGCTCAAGCTAATGTTGCCATGGATGTAGCCTTCTGCAAAGGACCTTCACCGTGCAGCCATGTGCTGGCTGATGCTACTGCCAACACATCGGTCCTTCTAGTGTCTTTGCACTAGACTTTGCACTCCCTCCTGTGTTGTTGGTGGGTACAACCCTCTCTCGGGCACTGCTTTGGAAATGTGGGTGCTCTCCCAAGGGAGGTGAGGCACAAACAAGGCACCTCCGTGGACTTAGACTCAAGTTTTCAACTCACCATTTTTAAGATTTTGGGTCCAGTTTTATCTGGTTATTCTCCAGACCTCCCCAGAGCTGTCTCCTGTGCTGCTCTACACTTCAAAGGGAAATGAGACCTTACACGTTTAATTGAAGCCAATTTCCTCCCTGTTGTCGGCTTAGCAAGGGGGAATTAATGGGGGGCAAGGCTCAGTCCTCTGGAGACACCCAAACATTTCAACACACGGGGCAACCCTGCAAGGGTGGAAAACACACGATGGGGAGCTGGAGGTGACCAGGGCTGATCAGGAGCAGCTGAGATACATAAATCTCTCCAACTATCAAGAGCTGCTACCTCCCTCCCCACCGCCCTTTATTTAAGCTATGTTTTTGAATGAAACCTGAAGCAATTAAACTCTCTTTCATCAGATGTCCTGCCTTCAATTTACCTCCTGCTTAGCAATATCACAGGGAAAGGAAGGACGTGGGAGGCTCCTGCAGCTTGCACTGGGCTGGCTGGGATGTAGCACAGCACAAAGTGGCTGAGTTCCACTGCCCTGGTCCATCCCTGCAGCCTCCATCACTGGTGGCAGCAGCCCTTGGCCTTGGGTTACCTCATGGCTCTGGAGGGGAAAGCTGCTGGGAGAGGTATCCTGAAAATGGGGATGGTCTTCAGGCAATGCAAGCCCAGAGCAGCCATGAGGGAAGCAGGGCTGTTTGGAAAGCAGAGGGTATTTACAGGACAGGGGGACACCAGCAGAGGGTATGGCTGGGGACACTGGTGATGCTCAGAGGTACAGACAAGGGGCCAGCTCCTGGGCAGCTTCTCAGTCCATCTTAAGATCCTGCTCACACGCGTTAGAGCAGGACGTCATCATCTTCCTCTCTTGGGTGCATCGGACTGTCCCACCATCAACCATCTTGCCTGGGTGCTTGTCCATGCCATTCCTGGAGAATGAAGAAGGGCTTTTGCAGGGAGGGTTGAGGGTGTCAGTGTGATGCTGTGACATGGGAGAAGCTCGAGTCTTTTCCCCTTTGGCTGTGCCACGGCTCCTGCTGCTCCCAGGAAGAAGGGGAACGCCACAGCTGTGCGAAGCTCCTGCAACGTTCAACCCTTCCTTGCCTGCAATAAAGCAGACCCAGGGATAGATTATACATTGGCCAGAAAAACTCTGAGATGGGGTTTTGTTTGGACAGTTTTAGGGTCACTTTGAGGCTCCCTGAGAACCAGCTGCTGTCAACTACCAGCAAGCGTGGCCCGCACAGGAACACAGCCTCTTCTCCCAGAGGTCCCACCCCTGGGGGTCGTGGCGTTGAAGCCTCCCTTCTGGCTGGGGAGGAATTTCTGCTGGGTTTTCCCACCCACTGACCCGCCTCGGCCCTGATGCTCTCCTACTGATGAGCTCACTGCTCCCTTGCCAAAACGAGAGAGGACAAATCAGCCCAAACATGGCAGGGATGCAGGGGGTTGAGATCCACAATCAGAGCACCTACACCCCCCCTCCCAGTTTTATTTCCCTGTGCAGCCTAAACCTAAACCCCTTCCCTGCTGTGAGGCTGAAGCACACAAACATTAACCCTCCAGGTATAAAACATGACTTGGTGTTTAACAACCACACAGTGAACTACAGCGATCCTAAAAACGGCACTGAAATTCCCAAGCCCAAGACTGAGACTGTTATTAATTAGTCCCTCCTCTGACAACTTTTTTTGGTGCCACCAGGTGGTAACAACGTGTATCTCAGCGATGTCACCAGGACCAGGCTGTCCCCTCACGCCACCCAGTCTTGGCTGGCTGCTCTTAAGCAAGCCACTGGGTGGGTGGAAAAGAAATCACAGAATGGAAGGGGTGGGAAGGCACCTCTGGAGATCAATCACTGTGTCTTGGGGACATCCATCTCCAGGGAGCCACAGCAGTGCATAAACACTCCCTGGAGTATTGCGTTGGTGTTGGGGCAGGGTGGAACTTGTTTTGAAGGACAGAAGGATCTTATCCTGCCACCAGATGTCAATTTTCTCCAATGGCCCTTGGAAGAAAAAGTGTTTTGCATGAGCACTGTGTGACAGCGGTGCAGAGCAGAGAGAATCCATGGTGCCTGCTTTGACCGACTGCTGCACTGATGGAGCGGTGTCCCAAGTGTGACCGTCCCCAAAATAGGGACCCACAAGACACCTGGGCTGTGGAGACACTGGGACGACCTGGGAGATCACAAGGTCTCTCCTCGGGAAATCCTGAGCCTGGTCCCTAAGCAGGGGAGGGAGGAGGAGGCTGGAAGAGGGGAAGGGCAGAAATTACCTCAGCGATAAACACTCCGTGATAAAGCTTCTTTCTAAGCTTTTCAACAGCCCTTATTGCCCACAGGAGAGTTGAGCTGCATAGAGAGCTTTTCATACGTTACATCCTGCCCGTCCTCCTGCCCACCCCGGCTCCACCGCTGCCCCTCCATCTCTCATCAGGCAGACGGTCCTGGCTTTATTTTTAAAACAGGGAAGAAAGTGAAAAACCTTTGAAGCCAGGAAGCGAAGGAGAATATTTTCTGCTCCCGAAATAAAAGATAAAAGTTTTCCAAGCGTCTCTTCTTTTCCTGCAGCCTCCTCACCTCCCCTTTCCCTCGCCTCCCCGCTCTCCCCAGCTCCCCGCCTCCCCGGACCAGGTGAACTCCTGGGCAGAGCCAGTTGTCATCTTTTCAACACCTCGTTTTTCCCTCGCTCCCGGTGCACAGGGAGCGACTCTTCCTGTTTACACACCTCCGGCTCCGGGGCAGGAGGAGAAACAAAACCAGCTTTCATTCACCAGAGGGGACCGTGGGAGATGGAGCAGCCCCGGCTGTGGTACCCACCACGTCACTTCTCCCACCCACTTGACCATCGTTCTTCACCCTGGGATGGCCAAGCTGCTCCTCCCTGGGGACCCCCACGCTCCCCCTGTGCTGGGATCCAGCTCCTTCCTCCAGGCTGGCTCCCTCCTCTATGGAAAAATGCTCTGGCTGATAGCTTGAAGCAGCCCCTGGACATCACCCGCCTGTGGCTGCCCTTGGTTGTCAGCACCTTCCTGGGCAGCTATGGAGGGTCCCATCCCTGTTATCCCATGGTAGTGAAGGTTGCAAAGCTGAGTTTTACATTCAACACATTGAGAACCCCTTTTGAGGAGCACAGGCTGCTGGCAGCCACCGACCTGACCTCTGTGTGCCGTTTTCACTGTGATTTATTAAAAGGCTGGGCCCATCCCAGCCCTGCCTGTGCACACCAGGGAAGGGGGAAACAGCACTGCTCCTCTGCAGCTGCAGCCTATCAGAGCTTTTTAATTGGAAAGAAAAACTCTCCCACCCCTCTCCTGGTGTAATGGGACTGTCTCCATCCAAAGGCTTGGCCTCAGGGTTGTGCTCTGGGGAGTTTCACAACTGCTTCGTGTTTGTGAAGATGGGCAGAGCCTTCCCAGCTCCAGCAGGCACAGCACATCCCTGCGTGCACGTGGAGAAGTGGCCCGTGCTGGAGCCCATATCCTCAGCTGGTCACAGGAATGAGTCTTTCTCTAGGCCTTTGATGTCTCCAGTGCCTCAGCATTGCACAGCCTCAGCCCAGGGTGAAGGATGGGTGGTTGAACAGACCAATTTGCTCCACTGCACAAAAATCCAGGGCTTGGATCCTGCCAGGGGCATCACTGATGGGCACAGGATTAGTGTGGAGGACCTGGAGACCAGCAGTCCCCATATACACCTTCCTGTACAAGAACAGTCACCAGGTACGGCAGGTGGACATGGGAACATGGAGCCACCTGGACCAATGGGCGCTGTCAGGGCATGCTGTGGAGGAGGAGGTGATGGAGCAAACCCAAGGAACTGGCTCTCAACACCAGACAACTTCCTGGTCTGAAAACCAGCAGGAATGACCTTACACCATGCCTGGCTCCACCACCGGGTGATGAGCATTGGTCTTCCACCCTGCTCCCCACAGCCAGGCAGAGGAGAGTGGGCTGGTTTTGTTACAGCTTCTGGCTGATGCTCCTTTATTCATATATCATCAAAGTCACATCTCCTCGGATGTGACAGAAAACATACAGATGAGGGAAAGAAGTAAAGTTTGCTGAGCAGGGCGGGATTTTCATGCTACTTGGGGGACTGTGTCCTACTTTCTGGTGTTTCTTTTTCCTCCCTGACAATACCCCAAGGGCAAAGCCTCTGAGGACGCCCAGCCCTTGACCTTCTTAGGCAGGCAGAGCTTGCTCAGACGCAGCCTCCCCGACGGACCCCGGGCTGGCGTCTGAATTAAGGATGTTGATTGCACTCGGATTCTAATTTACTCGACTTGCTACTAGGAAGTCATCAGAAAAGATGTTTTAAAATCATTCAGGGAAAACTCAGGGCATAAAATTTTAATTGCCACCTTGTGAAATAAGGTTCTCTCGGGCTGGCCAAGTCTGACTGCTTTGCCAAGGGTGGGTGGGGATGCGCTCCTCACCAGCCCTGCTGCTGCAGGCAGCAATGGGTGGACAGGAGGATGGAGATGCAGGTGATGGGCTGCTATAGGTGCCATAGGACTTTGATCTCTAGAAACAGTTTAGGGAAAACATTTTGCCTCTGACACCAGCACTGGCCCTGGGTTGGGCACTTTGGACACTCATCTCTCATCACAGCTCAAACTCGCGCCCCTTTAGCAAAACCCTTCTGATATTTATAATAGATGCCACCTTCACCTCTGGAGCATGATTGAATTATTCATAGTAGCCTGTTTAATAGAATAATTCTGCTTGGTTTCAGACTGAAAATTGCCTATGAACAGCTTTCGGTTTCGGTGATATAATTGAAAACATAGAATTAAAAAAATATCTGGGCCAGTGGCCGCCCCCTGAGCAGCGTGAATACTGAGTGGTGGCCACAGTGCTTGGGCTGTGGGACCTGGCTCTGCCTGGGCACACACGCCAGCCACAGGGCACTTCTTCTGCCCCTCGGCTGGGGAGCTCATTACAGGGTCTGCTTACCCCTACATGCATCAGCATCACCCTCTGGGGGCTTCACCTGGTGCCTTGCTTGTGTTACGGTGCCCTCCTGCAAGGGCAGGCCGTGCTTTAAAAACCTTTTTTCCCCCCCCCCCCCCCCCCCAACTTTGGGTTTTTTTTAATAATGAAATCAAATTATGCTTTCTGCAAGCATTCTCCTGGATTTGTGGATGACGTCTGACATTCGTTTCACATTATCTAAGGTAGGGATTTTGGGCAGGCACCCAGCAGGGTTTCAGAAAAGGGAATTAGCTCAGCCCCTGCCCAACATGGGTTCAGGCCCTGCTAATAGATGCTTCTGATCTGGGGCGCAGCTAGCTTCCATCCCACTCCAGGACACCCTCTCTGCTCCTTTGGTGGGTGGATAATGTTGTGGTTTGGGTGAGCAAAATGTCTGTCCTTTGCCCGTACAGCTTCCTGCATTTGGAACTAATTCCTCCAGCAGCTGTTACAAGCTACTGACTTCAGGAGCCAGGCTGAAGAGGGCATAATTATTGCTACTGCAGCCAAAAGTGTGTTAGAGCCTTGGTTTGACATTGAATATTCTTATTAAGTATCTCAAAACTGAGGGTATTGGGAAGAAGAACCCAAAGCCAACTCGACCCTTGTGGCAACTTGTGCCTGGGCAAGGCAGCAGCCCCTGCCCACCCAAGGGTGGCACAGGCTGGTGTCCCAGCCCTGGGAGCCTCTGGAATCACTTCTGCTGGGCTGCCAGCACTAGGGAGTTTCTGTACATACACACATGCAAATCTAAAACGTACGTAGGATGTGTGCAAGCGGAAGAGGGAAAAAGAAGTTCATTTGGCATACTTGTCATGTGGAGCCCCCTGTGCTGTGAGCTCCTAGCGCTGATGGAGATGCACCTGGGAGCTTCCCAACCTCCCTTTCCCCTCATCTATCTGTCTGCTAATGAGTGTGCTAATATCCCCGCTTGCCTGTAGCAGCAATGACGTACCTACCGAGCCGATCTGCAAGGAAGATGGGTCAGTCCTTTTCTCTCTCCCTCTAAACCCATTGAGACCTCCAATGGTTTCTGCAGAAGGGATGACAGAGATGTCCCCACTTTGACCCCCCCCTCACTTTCCTCTAGGCAGAGACTGAATATGATGCCATCACTTGGCATATATATATCCTCTCAGAAACGTAATTCCATAAACTCTTCAACTTTTCCTGCTGGCTCCCTGAACACGCACAATAGGACGATAAAAATCCTTACAAATGTGCATTCTCTCCAGAGCCACTTGTCTTTTTCTGCAAACAAAAGGATACCGCTGGTTTGAAAGGCTGGGAGCAGAACTGAGGGGGACCCCATTAGAAATCTCCAACAGTGAATAGAGTATTGCCAGTCCACAGGCAAAAAACGCATCAGCTCCTCTGTGCCAGCAAGGAGCTACCAAGGTCTTGGTAAGTTATTCCAGCTCTCTGCCTTCATATTTATGCCACGCTCCTCTGAGCACTGGCACGGTGCAGCAGATGAAAGACCATCTATGTTTGAAACGCTCCCAGCTTCCTAAATCCCGGGGCAGGGGGAGGTACCTGTCTTTCTGAGCTCTTAATGTCTCTTGCAGACAAAGAAACCCCTTTCTCCCTGTCCTTCCCAAGGTGCCAGTCGTCTCTCCCAGACACTGAAAGAGTGACAAAGCCACAGATTTATCTTGGTTCAACCCACCAGTGACAATGTCTTCTTCCAGGGCAAAGGGAATTAGGGCTCAACGATGTCTCCACGTAACCGAGCCTTCAATCTACTGTGTAAATAACCCCAGTGTGTGGCTTGCTTGGCCTCATCTGCTTGGAATTAATATTAATTCCAAAATGAAAGTAGATTGCCGTCCACTTTGCCACTTAAATGGGCTCAGATTGGGCTATCAATCTCCATCTGAAATAAAGCACCTTTATTTCTTGCGCCCCAATGTGGAGACCAAATGAAAACCTGAGATGTGTTTTTTAGGTAAGCCTTATTTTGTTTGTTCCAAAGTCTTGGCCAAGAGCTGATGGCAGGAAGGGACAGTGCAGTTGTCATTTCTTTTTTCAACTTCAAATACAGAGTTATTCATGGGAAATGTCTGTAAAAACATCAGGGGGTCCTGAACACCTGAAGACAGGCAGGGAAGAGAAAAGCTGCTCATCTGTGCAAGAGGGGCCCAGGACTTGGAGGGGAGCCCTATGCTGTCTCATGACAACTTATTCCACACGAACAAAATAGTTCCAGCATGAAAACAGGGACCTAACCCTGACTGAGTGAAACACAGCCCTGCACTGTGCAAGGTCTGGGTGGCATGGATTTGGCCTCACTGAGGGGAGGGCAGGAGGTGTTCCTGGGTGGGGAGAGCATGTGGTTGGGGTGGGAGATGGCCAGACTTCCAGGGACGCGGGCAGCAATCCTGCTGGAGCTATTCTGACATGAGGGATTAGGAGCACCCTCAGTCCTATCCCAGGCCCCACATGCTAATTGGAAGGCAAAGACAGCTCAAAGCCACCTATCCCTCCATCCTGGGAGCCTGCACTTGTTCAGACCCAAAAGCACAGCCCAGAATTGGCTAAAACACACTGGGATTTGTGTTTAAAACAAACTCGGGTACATCCGGTACATCCATATTGGATAACTTGTGAAAATCTTCTAAATCCCCTCTCTCCCCCCCCGGTAATTATCAGCACATCTGAGTTACTCGGTGATGGGTGCTGAGAAAGGTGCTGGCAGGCTGGAGGCAGAGCATCCCCAGCAGACACACGGCCTCCCTCCTCTCCCAGAAGAGCAGCGCAAGTTTGCGGAGGCAAATCAGAAAATGACTCTGCTTTTCCCCTCGTCCTTCCTCCGAGCAAGCTCCTGGCCTTATACAATTATTTACCTGCTGGTAAGAGGCAAATCAAATATCATTAAGGCAAGGAGAGCAGCTAAGAGCCGGATGCCGGCTGACAGGATTGTACTTTGCAAAAGCGATTCGAAGCAGCGGCGGACACGCGCTCCCCTTTCCCTCCGCCGCGCCGGTTTGCCCTGTGAGTATCCCCGAGTACCTTCGAACCAACATATCAATTAAGTTCCAGTTGGGCCAGAGTGTGAGCACGCCTAGGACTGTATTGATCCCCAAGCACTGCAGCGTGCAGAGTCTATAATGGCCTCAGATGAGACGTCCCCAGCCAGGGAGGCTGGATCTTCAAGCATCTGATGGATCAATAGCTTTCATAAACCAGACTGAAAAATAGGGGAGAGTAATAACGGCAACAGAAATGCTGGGCTACACTTACAGAAGAAAAACAATTTGAGGAGGACCAAATAGCAACATTGATCATGTCACTGTTTTCCCATTTTTATCTTTCTTTGCAAAAGTATTCCACTAACCCCAGACAATGCAAACCTTTATTTAAACCGCCGTGCAATTCGAGGCTGTACATTGTATTGTTGCTCTTTACACTTCAAGCCTGTTTATGCTATTTAGAGATAACCCGTGTTTTAATTAGGTAAATTGCACCCTGGCACACACAGCGAGCACATGGGAAGAGGAGCAGAGACGCTTTCCTCTCGCCTTACAACGTTTGTGACGAAGGGACAGGGTGCTGCCTGCTGAGCAGAGCCAGGTCCCAGCCCCAAAAACGTCCCCTGCATCAGCAGCGGGACCCAGTTGAGAGCAGTTTTAACACCGTGCAAACTCTGCCCTGGAGAAGGAGGCTTGGAGACACCATGTGCTGTGACACCCCCAAGGACAGACATGTGGCGCTGCTGATGCTCCAGAGACCCTGGAACCTGGTCAAAAAGTGGAGGCCAAGAGCCCCAGAAGGAAAGTGGGACCTGCTGGGGATGCTGCTGGTGGGACTGGGACTGGCATTGCTGCTCATCGCTCTACTTAAGAACAGCCTCAAACTTTGCTGCCGTGCCCTCGTGAGGAGAACTGGTTGGTGGAGCTGATTTTCCAGCTTAACAACATAACTCCCCGTACTGAGGCGTGCTCAAGCACGTGGAGGTGTTCTCGGTCACCGGGCTGGGAGGCCGGAGGGCAACCAGAACTGCTTCCATGGCATCTGCCTCACAGCGGTGACACAGCCCCACCACAGCTCGCAGCTTTGGGCGAGCCTGGAAGAATGCTGTGTGGTGCTTGGGATGAAATGAGTGCTATTCTTGGAGGAACCCGAACAGATGATATCTCTTGGAATATACCTGACTCTTTTTCTTTCTTTCTTTTATTTTTTTTTTTGTTTGTTGCTGTTGTTGTTGGAAGAGATCTGATCTGCAGTTGTTGACAAGTTTTGCCAAACAACGTCAGGACTGGGGTTGTCAGCAGGATGCACCAAGCAACGCCTGAATCCTGGGGCTATAACGGAGTCTTGCAAGGAGTGCGTTAGGCCTGTCAAGGAGTTAATAAAGTTTATTGAGTCTTTGAGCCGTCAAGTCATCCTTCATCAAGGCCTGCAACAAAACTGCCAGGGAAAATACATTTGCTCGTCAGAAGCAGGTGGTGAAATAGCACAGGATGCCAAAATGCCAAGGCAAAGCTGGCGGTAGGGATGGGCAATGAGGAGGTGACCTCTTCCAGAGCTGGGTTAGATCCAGGAAATTTTAGATTTAAAAGGAACAATTTGCAGCAACTGTCATGAAAGTTGCTGTAAGGGTAAAAGCAATCAAACCAGAACACAGCTCTGCGGTTTAGGAGAGATTTATCTGCCATCTGAAGTAAAATCCCATCTTGTCATGGTAACTGGGCAGATTTACTCAGTGGAAGTACCAGAGATGTCCTGAGACTGCCAAGCCCAGGGAGACTCCATCAAAAGGAGATCTCTGAGGGTGCCAGACCCAGTCCCCTTCATGTTGTGTACGGGAATGTGCTGTCTCTACTTATTTATGTTTCAATTAATTTCTCCCCCTGTTCCTGTCGTGTCTAAGAGCAACAAAAGGAGGTATAACTGACAGACAAAACCAATCCCCCACCCTACCTGAAGCTTCACGTGGTGTTTACTTGGATCTGGGGCTCTGCTCTTGTTTTGTCCCATTGGAGAGGTGTGGATGGCAGTGCTTGGAGACACGGCTCCAAGCCTCCCTATGGCAGGGTCTTCTGAGCAAACCTCCACATCAGCCTTGTCATGATGGGGCTGTCAAGCTGGGACAATCCCAGCAGAAGCTTTTGGAGCTCTACCCAGGCAAACAAACCTGCGAAACATCTCCTCTTCCCACTGTCACGTCAATCCCGTCCACTTCATAGAGCCATAGGGAAAAGAGTGGCCATCTGTTTGGATTTTTCTTTGAAAGGAAAAAGAAACCAATCTTCTCAGACAGCATCTCCCAGCGCCTGTTACTCATCCACCGATCCCTCTACAGCCTTGGCACAGGGAGCAACTCGGTAACGATTTTTCAGAAAACCAGAGTCCAGGAGAGAGCCCGGTTTACAATTATTCTTCAGTTACATAGGTAATTTTAACTGGGATTAGCTGATCCTGTAAAGTAATTGAAGCCAGGAGGTCTGGGGCTGCTGCACTGTTATTATCACCATATGCCATTGGAAAAACAATGGGTGATGGCTGTCTTTTAAAGTGGTTTTCAAAACCCTCTAATTCAGTCTTTCCAGGTATGAAGGGAGAGCAAAATTTGACAGGCAGGGAGGATGGGGAGGGTGCGGGGGGGGAGAATGTAGAGATGAATGAAGGGAAAACCAAAATAGATTGAGACAGACAAAAAGGATGGTTGGAGGCACAACGAGGAAAGGGTTTCTTAGGCTGAACTCCTGCACAGAAAACAGAGGGACCTCTTTTCTCAGCCCAGTCCCCGTGAACAGTCAATGGTTGTTTCATCCGGAGGGATGGCACTCCATATTTCTACCTGCAGCTGCAGACAGCCATCTCACAACTAGAATGATGGAAACCCCTTCCCCTTACTGCTTGGTGGTACTTTGTGGGTGACCATCTCGAAGAGAATGAAGATGTGAGCGATCCAGACCTAGTAATACTGACCAAAGTCAGACTTTATTGCAAAGTTACTAAAGGACTGATGCAGCTGGGAAAGCAGGGAGCTGGAAGAGATAACAACAACTCTTGGATGTGGAATACAAAACAATAGGACTGTGTAGGGCTGCATGACCTTCGAGTGGGCATAGATCCTGTGCCAAACACAGGAGCGCTCGGAGTCAGCAGATAAGGGGTCTCAGCCAATAGTAGTGCTTTTGCTGTGGGGTGTTACTCTCATGTATCTATAGATACTCTGCTGAAAGTTGCAATAAAGGAGGATGACCATACTCACATTGAGATTCAATCGTTACTCCGGGTCCATCTCCCACTGCAACAGTACTTCAATATGTTCACCACTGCCACAGCTGCATTGGGGACTACCAGCCCAGCTGGCATTCTCAGCCTTAGCTGTGGGCTCCCTGCCAGCTTGCCAAATGAAAAAGCCTTCACTGGGTGGCCGAGCATCGGTGCCCACCACCCCACAGTGCAGCAGACTGCCCTGGATGGAGCCACTTGAGCAGTGCCCACTCTCAAGGTGCTCTCTGCAGTGAGCACCAGTTTGGCCAGTAGTTGCCTTCATTGCTCGGAGGGTTTTTCTAGCTCCTGTGAGAAATCACCCGATTCCCCGAGTGTTGGTTGGTGTTTCCTGGGCAGAGGCTGGGAAGTGGAGCACACTCAGGTGTGCAGAAGGGAGGGCAGAGGAAAAGCCAGAGGCAGAAGGCAGAGGGCTGAGAACTGGCTGCAGCCTCTTCTTGCAGCATCCCTGCTCGGCGGTGTGACCCCAGGTTCCAGTCTGCTGCTACCTCGCAGAGCCATCCTGTGGTACAACTGTCTCCACAAGCTCTCACGCTTGACCAGAGTACCCCCATATTCTGCCTGTGGCTCAAATATCACTTTGCTGGGTTTATTGCCCAAATTGTCCCCCTGTGTGGAACAGCTGGGAGGATGGGTTCAATCCTGAGGGTGGATTATCAACAGTGCCCTCTGCTCTCAGACACTCCTGGTGCAACAGGACTAGTCTCACTAATAACAACCCAAGATATATTATACTGAAATACCTCTGTTCATGAATAAAGTTTTAGGTCAGGTCAAGTGTAATTAAAGCTGTTACTTACTTCAGACCTGAGGAAAATTCCTGTGTAATCATAGAATCATAGACTCATAGAATGGTTAGAGTTGGATGGGATCTTAAAGATCATCCAGTTCCAACCTCCCTGCCCTGGGCAGGGACACCTCCCACCAGACCAGGTTGCTCAAAGCATCATCCAGCCTGGCCTTGAACCCCTCCAGGGATGGGGCAGCCACAGCTTCTCTGGGCAACCTGCTCCAGTGTCTCACCACCCTCACAGGAAAGAATTTCTTTCTAGTATTTAATAGGAATCTCCCCTCTTCCAATTTAAAGCCATTCCCCCTTGTCCTGTCACTGCACTCCCTGACAAAGAGTCCCTCTCCAGCTCTCCTGTAGCCCCTTCAGATACTGGAAGGCTACTATATCACTCGCATTATGGTGATTCCCTCCCAGGTCCAGATTTGATCCTAAACTACATGTCAAGGTCCCTTTAACTCCACAATAGAGGGGGTAAAAACCCAAAACACAATCAAGAAGAAAATACAATAAAAAAAGAATTGCTTCTGCTGGAATTATAAACAGCAGCGATTGCTGTGATTTTGCAGTAATCAAGGCCAGGCTGGGCCCCGTCTGTTGTTATTATCTCTTCCACTAATCCCCAATGTGTTTCTTATTTGTGTTGTTCTGGGTTTCCACACCGAGCAACCTGGGTGAGCCCACGGCAGGACCTGCAGTGCTGGAGACCTCCTTCCCACCCCAGGCCACCCCGCTGGCTTTGGGGCTCAGCCGAAAGATGATGAAGAGGGGCTGTCACCTCTGTGGGCATGAGGATGTGCCCACTTGGGGCATCCCATGCCCTTGCATCCCAAGTGCAGGAGCTGGATGCCCAGCAGCAACCCCCCAGCTGGAGAAATAATAGGAGGAGAAGAAAGGCTCTCCCTAATGTTTTAGGTAGTTCAGCCCCACTGCAGCTCCCAGGGCTTCTCGTCTCTTTTTTTTAGGGCCAGAGTAGGGTAACTGTGTCCTCCCCAGGCCATTGCTGTGGCAGGGGGGGTGACTGAGGAGAAATAAGACAACCTTCCTCACCAGCATAGATGAAAGGAGGCAGGACCATCCTGAGGTATCCTCTTCTCCTCATATTTAAATAAGGTCAGAGGGAATGAGAGACTCTACAGGAAAACCTTTGTGGTGGTTCTTTCCTGATAAAAAATGAATTGTTTCCAACACAAAACCTTTACTCATGAATAAAGAAAAAGCAAAGTGTTCCTGGATGACAAAAGAAAGGCTTTTGATCTAATGGCAGCTCTGGTCTGTCCTCTTGGAAATCTCTGCTGTGCCCCATAGCATTGAGGAGACAGCTTGTGTTCCCAGTGCCATCTCCATGGTCAGAGCAGCATCATGGGTGGGAACACGGGTGTCCCCACAAGCAGTACATGGTGACTGGTGTGGCTGATGAGCCTCCCTGCATGCCCCAGGCAGAGGCAGCTCTCCCAGGGAGCAGAGCCATGGCCATGGGGCCAGGTCCAGCTCTGCCAGCCCATCTATGCAGGCACCCGCTGTGTGTCCCTGAGAAGATCCACGATTCCCACCCATTCCATTCATCCTTACGCCAATGTTTATTTGGCCAGAGCACGGGCTGGCAGTTTTAATTTTCATTTTTCCCTGTTTGTTATTTTTTTTCCCCTGAAAAGTTTCAGCTCATCCACTCAGGGAGCCGGAACACCACGGCGGGCCTCGGGGGGACCTTGGCACGTATCGTGCAGCTGCGTCTGCTTGGGGGCGACCTTCACCTGGGAGAAGCACGGGGGGAGGTCCGTGCTCGGCGGCATGGCCACGCAGCACCGGCGTGACACCTGGCAAAGAGCCGAGGCCCAAGCGAGCATCTGCAGCCGAGGTGTGTTTACACAGAAAAATGTGCACATCATCACGGATGCCTGGAAGTCAGGAGGGTGCTGGGGTGGGGGGAAGGCTGGGACTAGCTCCGGGATGTGGGGGAGCAGGATCGGTGATGCCCGTGACAGCAGCTTGTGGTGCTCCTGAGCCATGCTGCCCGCGTGGACCCACCTCCTGAGCCTTCAGTTCGGTTCCTTGTTTTGGGGAGAAAAATGAGTGACAAAGGAGAGGCAGAGTCAGCTGGGAAGAAGAAGCATATCTTCTTTTTCTTCTTTCAGGGTAGGACAGAAAGCATTAGTAGCTTCACCTATGCAGGCAGGGAAAGAGCCAGCAGATGTTCAAGTTCATACCTGGCCACCATGGATGGCAAGGATAAAGCTGGTGGGAAAAAGGAAAGGGAAAGGATGGGTTAGGAGTGTGAAATGGGGCAAAGCAGCTCTTTTTCAAAGCCCATGGAGAGGATTACGGCACCCCAGCCTGGAGCAGACAGCAGAGCTTGGAGGAGAGGCAGGCCAGGGACCTGCCTGGGTTATTGTCTGGAGTAACTGGTCCAGAAGGTGTCTGTACATCTTAGCTGGACTCCAGATGGATCCTGGCTGGTGTTTATTTGACAAAGGGTTTTTGGCTGTCTGCTGACCAGCAGTGTCAGGTAACCAGCCCATTTCCAAATTCTTAAATAATCCGAACAGCTGTCACTTTGCCAATGGACTGAACATCCCCACTTCGACCTAAAATCCGGGACCTCCTGACACAACATGAGCTGGGGCCAGGACTTGCCTTCCTTGGAAAGATAAACCTCCCCTCTGCACCCCAGTGTCCCAGGGGAGCTGTTGTAGCAGCAGAGGACGGGGGACTTTGCCTTTTTCTAAGGAGGCTGGCGCTTCTACAGCCAGCAGCTTTGCTGAAAATCCTCTGGTTTTGCCCAGAGCGAGTTGACCTTGTGGGTTTCGTTGAGCGAGAGGCCGGGGCAGCGTCCTGCTCGCTGTCACGCTGCGGTAAATCCCAATGAACTACATTTGCTTTCAGACCCGGTGCTGCAGATTTACAGCTGCGTTCGGGAGAGTAGATCATGACCTGTCCTCTCCAAAGCAGGGCCTTTCCACAGCTCAGCAACTTACGGTTTCCTTTGAAATGGTCTAGTGAAAAGCCCTAGACAAGCGTTTCTCCTGGATGTTTTAGTGCCTAGCTCAAAGCTATTCCCGCTGGCTTGTGTTTTAAAGCTCTGCCTCCCCCCTGCCCTTTCTCTCGCTGTGAAGAATAGAAGGAGTAGAAGAGCAAAGCAGGGTGAAGGGGAAGGTGTGGGGAGGAGGGAGCTGGGGTCAGCCATGGGCACCAGTTTGGAGAGGTGTGGAGTCTCCTGCCCACCAGCCTGCCCAGCTCAGCTCCAGGGCCACTGGGGTCAGTGCTCAGAGGGACATGAGCACCAAAGGGGTGTAGCTGATGACATTGGGTGACTGTCCTTCTCCTGATTCATTATTGAGCCAGTGCCCAGCAGGGCAGCAGAGGCCACTGAGCAGCCAAAGCACCATTTTCAGGCAGAAAGCTGAGTTTGTGACCACTGTGGTCATATACAAGTCTATGGCAATATGTTGCATGCTACCTCCTAGCTCCATCCCGCCTGAGGACAACATGTTCTCCTTCACTTCCGATCCCAAATTGTTTCATGGTGGTGTTGAGAAGTTTCCGACAGCGTCAGACTTACCCCAAAGAGGGTTGCAGAGGGAGCCCTGTTTCTTGGCTGTGCTTAGAAAGCATGCATTAATTGTTCAGCAGCTCATGTGCCTGCAGTTTAATTAGCTATACTAACCAAAGCCTGAGAGGAAAAATCTGTGGGACCGTAGCCGAATTTAAACTTTAATCTGCTCCGTCCAGATTTGTTTCCTGTTGCGTCTGGCCTGTTCTGCACCAGGAAAAGCACATTCAGAAAGAAGAAAACCTGCTGGAGGCAGCGGCTGGGCAATGCCTTGGGCCCTAACACATCTATGAGCCAGCCGTGTTTCTCTACCTCAATTATTTTTATCCACCTTACAGGTTTTACTAGGCAATCAAAGCAGCCAGTACTTTTATGGGACGCTGATTAATTGAGCTTAGATACAGTATTTCTCCAAGACCCTCTTCCAGACTCCTTGCAGAGAACTGAGCAAGCAAGCCAGAGAAGGACCCAAGAGCCCGCTACAGAGCTGGGGATGAAAACTGTGCTGACATCCAATTATTCGCTTCCAATGACTTGGAAAATGAGGGGCTATCACATGCAGACCGTGTAGGTGGGGTATAACTTCCTAACAAAGGAGGACAGAGCACCAGACTCCTCACCCGAGCTCATTTGCACGCGGCAGAGCAGGATATCGCCATACCCACAAAGCAAGGGCCGTGTATCTTGCTGTAAATGCTAAGAGCGATGAAGCGAAGCAGCCTGCTTAACCAGTGGCTTTGGTGGGTTTGGGTTTTTTTCCCTTTGCTCAGTCAGCTTGGCATTGCCCACAAGGAAAAGGTCTTTCATTCTGTAAGATACTCTATTCAGCTCATTTACCCTCCCCTAAACGATTCTCTTCCCGACAGTGTCAAACCTCCAGTGGCCTCATTCCAGCCCTTCTGATCAGAAGAGTTGGGTTTGTCTACATTCAAAGCAGGAGGATGGTTTATGGGACCCACTGCTGCCATCCAGCCTGGCTCCTGGGGCTGCCCACCGAGCTCTCACAGCGCTCTGTGGGCAGTCAGTCCTTAGAGTAAAAGAGTCAAACCACTCACAAATAAAAAATAAATAAAATAAAAAAATCAGATAACCCAAAGTATCAGACGAATTGAAGGAAAGTGTGATCCATTCACCAGCAAACTGTGAGCAATGTCAGCAGCAAAATTCTTTGAGTAAGCTATCCATCATGGATTATTCATTCATCTCGGCTAGTTAGGAGGGAAGATAGCATAAAGCTGAAAGTGTTCCACTGCCAATTATTTATTTAAGGGATGTTCTCCTCTGCAGGCTCAAAGCACTCGAGCAATGGTGTTTATCCCACTTTCCTTGGGAAAGTCCGTGGCTCTGCATATTGGTAGAAACAGAGAAAATCTACGCTGGGGTTGAGGCTGAATTTCCCTGAGTTGAGTTTCATCACCTTTATTCTCAGCTCCACTGCTTTTGGTCCATTCCAAACAATATTTCTTTCCCTTCAGTCCTTACGCCCTTTGGATATTCCTAGACAGCTATTATGTTCCCCATTAGTCTTCTCTTAGCCTAACTTTAAGTATTTATTTCTTTTAATCTTTCCCCATCAGCCAGTCCCTCCTGCCTCTTAATCATGTCTGCTGTTCTTCTCTGAATTCCCTCCGATTTGTCTACATCACTCTTGTTTATGATTCCGAGATCTCATTTAGCATTTGATTTCTGCCAAAAATAAAATTGAGCTTGATTGTTTTCACTGATGACTGAAGGAGACATGAATTGTTGCTTGGAAAACAGTCCTTGAGACGGCAATATAGGAAAGAGAAAATATAAAGGCAGCTCCATCAGGCAGACAAATACACAGATAATATCACGTAGGCCAGCTTTGGCTAGATTGAATCTCAGAAGTGCGGCTGGTACGTGATGACAGTAATAGCCACCACTATTAGAGTGTTTAGCTTTTAAACAGAAATGTGAGTTATAACTCAGGCCCCAGCATAAATCACAGGGCCATGAAAATCTCACAAACGCATGCCTGCACAATAAACCAATATGAAATCCCTTGTCCTTGGTGAAAGTAGCAAAAGAGCCACTTCCTTTGTGGAGGGAAATGTGTGTGTTTGCCTCGGGTACAGCAATTTGCTTGCAGGCATGTCATTGAGACCTTCAGCTTGGAAAGTTGTAATCCTTTTTGGAAAGGAACATTTGAATTGCCACATGGTCAGACAAGAAAGTGGCAAGGGCAAAGTCACCTGCCAGAACGATCTTAATCTAATGAAAGAGCATCCAGCTGGCCGTCTGTGAAACGAGCACCAGGACCTGTAGTCACTGCCCACTCTTTTCAGAGCTGCATATGGGAAGGTGTCTGCCTGAATCTGCATTTGGATTTGGGAGAGGTGGGGTGGTGCAGCAGGGTCCTTATTGCTCCTGACCATTGGGCTCTGTTCTTTGTGTCACCAAATTTAATAATCTGATGAGAAGTTCAATACAAGCCAACTATATCCTGGGCTGCATCAAAGCAGCGTGCCCAGTGGGTCGAGGGAGGTGATTCTGCTCCTTTATTCCACTCTGGTGAGACCCTACCTGGAGTGCTGTGTCCAGCTCTGGAGCCCTCAGCACAGGAACGTCACCCTGTTGGAACGAGTCCTTCAGTCTGTGTGCATGGGATAAAAAGCACAGCCACCACATTTCCTCTCCTGGTGTCATTTCTCTCCCTCTGGGTCACTGTGGGCTTGATTCACACCCATGGCTGGAGAAGCTGAGCCTTAGGTGTCAATGCACTTAAAATTTGCAGTTTCAAAGACGTTTGCTTTTGGGACACTGACACACTGCAGCCCCGATGAACTCCTGATGAGGTCTGAGGGACATCAGAAGGTGACAGCGTCATCAGTTTAGAGAGCTGGACAAACTGTGGCACCAGCATTTTTGCAAGAAGGACAGGAGCGTTTTGTTCCCCTGGAAAGTCACTGAGTGTGTCTGTGATCCGGGGGGAGGACAGTGGGGTGACAGTGTGTGGATATGGGCAGATGGAAGTGAGCAGCACCGACCCATCCTGCATCCCCGTGGGAGCAGGACCTGGGGCTGCAGAGCAGCAGCTGCAGGAGCTGGGAATGCCGGCCCCACGCTGGAACCCACGATAATCCCCCAGATCCGAGATCCAAATAAACCCACAAATTAAACAAGGAGGTAGGGGCTGGTTTCCCCTGGGAAGAATCTACCTTCCAGTGAGACCTTGCAAAGAATATACTGTATCTCAGGGGGATTTCCATTTAAATGCTCTTTGGCAAAGCGCCCTTAAAAAGCTGCTGACGCCTCGTGGAAAGCTTTGAAAAACATGCTAATTAATTAGAAACAATGCAGCATCTCTATCGGCTATAGGAGCCCCTATGTTTCCCTCCCTCACATTCCCCAGTCACCACCAGAGACATTTGCATGAGAAGGGCAGCTTTGTTTCTCCGGACTCTCATCTGCTGTTCCTGCTGCTTATTCCTCCACCTGAAGTCGGGCTCCAGTGTGTGGGACCCCCCAAAGGCATCTCCCCAGCAACATCCCACCTCCCCCTCCAAGGCCGTGGGGCAGAGGCAACCAGGGTTCACTGGGAAGAACCAGTTTGACAGCAGTGACGGGGCTTGGGACAGTGAGTACATGTAACCCCCGGGACCGGGACCAATTAGGGAAGGGGGAATTCATTAGCATTTATTACTATGCACGGCGTGTGCTGCGGTAGCATCCCAAAGCTCCCATCAAGATCAGGTAGCCTGTATGCTGGGAATGTATAAAATTGCTGTAAAACACGGTCCTTGCTTCTGTAAATTCAAATTTACAGTGTGCCCCCCCCCCAAAGAATCTTAGAGAACCCCCTTATTTCTCTTTGCTGCTCTGACCCCCACCAAGGGCTGCATTAAAACGGGAGCATCAGCTCCAAAAATGCACTGTGGAAAAAATAAAAACCCAAAGGAAAACCCAAACCCCCAACAACGTGGCACTTGTTGTGGCTTCGTTCCTATTTTGTTTGGTTTGTTGCTGAAAAACAGGGGAGGGGCAGGGTGGGACAGGCTGGGGTTTCATCAGTGATCACAGGCACCAGCGACCTTTCTGCTGGTGATGAAATACCGCTGAACTTCCCCAGCAGGCAGGAAAAGTAATGCTGAAAGTGTCAAAGAGCAACTTTCTGCTCCGCAGACGATCTCGCAAGGACTAATAAATAACCTTCCCAGTGAGAGGGAGCAAGGAGGGGAAGCGGGGAGGTGACACCGGTATTAAACGTATCCAAAATACCTGCAAAAAGCAAACCTGAATTCCGAATGCCTGTGCCCCAGCAACCCCTCTGCTCCCTGCCTGCTGGTGCCAGAGCCCTTCTTCGCTCGGGGTTTTGGAGAGCGTGTGTTTGCTGCCCCGTGAGTCACCATTTGAAAGTTAAATAATTCATAGGGGAAGGGATGTACGGCGAGATTCTGAGTTTGCCCAGGGGGGGGGTTGGATATTTTCCTATTGCTCCCGGGCACAGCCACAAAGCGATGAAAGAGGAGGCAGGCTGTCAAGGGAGAGAGAGGCAATGGCTGAGCCGCGCTGCTGGGACCTGGAGCCTTCCCATCCGGCCAGGGAAAGCAAGCAAGCAAACAAACACGGCAACTACAAGTTGACAACAAAGCAGAGGGATGGCAGCAGCTACAGTCCCCTGGTTGGCATCAATCAACCAAGCCTGGCAGAGAATGTCCCTGCTGCAGGTGTGGTGACGTGCGTCTCTGGTATGGGGAGTGGGGATGTGCCGGAGATGTTTGGTACCCAGGCCAGGAGGGGTTGCTTCCCCAAGCCTAACTTCCTCCTTTTTCCTAGAGAGCCAAGACCAACATGGTTCTTTGCATTGCTTTGCATCTGAACAAGGGATTAAATGTCCACGCTGACTCAATGCAGGCTGGAACACTTCCAGAAAGTCAGCACATTTGCGCTCCCTCTCCCTTTAAATGCTTTGGCTTCCTGCAGGAAAATGAAATCCATTAACAAGTTCCACCCCTGCTCCGAATTCAAGGCTAGAACTGTCAATGCTTTAGGAACGAGCTAAATGGGGGGATTTCCATAACAATCAACAGCTACAGCATTAATCTATAGTCATATTAACCTGGGATGACAAGGACACGTCTGTCTGTTCTCTCTAATGTAATCTACCATTATACTCGGACTCCATTGAAGTCTGCTTTGTACCATGCAGTTGGCTGTGATCAGCTAATCTCTCTGGCTTTAGGAACGGCTCAGAAAAGGGACAGGGGGAGACAGACAGAGAAAAGCCATTAATATGCGTGTGCGTGTGTGCTTAGCATGTGTCTGCTGCTAATGCATGTGTGAGCATGTGCATGTTTCCCGGTCTCCCGGGGGCTGTGTGCTCCTTCACGCCCAACGTGCTGCGTGGCCGTGCTGGTGCTCGGGGTGGGCTCCTGCGAGGTGCCAAAAGGCAGCCAGCAAGCAGAGAGGAACAGGCAGAAACTCCGGTGTGAGGATCAGGGCTGTGTGAGCGAACGTGAGGCACGTCTGCTGGCGTGTTTAGTAGACAGGAGTGTGGTTTCTCACGTCTTTTCAGCCTGCCCGTCTCCCGGTGGGGAAGACAGGTTGTTTCCTGGTCCCACAGATCTGCTGGTGGGGAGAATGCTCCTGTGCTGGCTCCCTGCAGGCAGCACCGGTGACAACCCCTGCGGTGCCAGGACGCTGAAGGTGGTTGGCCCCTCTAGCACTTTACAACGGCTGGCAGCATGTCCTCTGTGGGGATGTACAGCCACAACTGTCCCTTCCCTTCCTCTCATTTTGCTCTATTAATCTTCCTTGAAGAGTCACCTTCTCCGGGCATGCAAGGTGCCCCAAGCCTGCTTTTCGATTAGGAGACGATTACAGAGCTCTAGAGGCACGCAATGGGATGCCCTGCACCAAATGAGCTTATGGGGTCAATCACATTCCCAGCACCATCTCCAGCCACTTCAGAAGATGCCATGATATCAGCTCCCACCTTCTGTGAAGAGCCTAAGCCTAACCAGGGATTAGAGCCTCTGTGGCTGCTGTGTGGCTGTCTGCAGGCGCACTGCTTTTCCTGCTTTGCCACCTTCCCCTTTTTATCATTGGAGAGCAGGAAGCAAATTACTCCATGGCAAACATCCCCCTGGCTCACCAGAGGGATGGCTACCACTTCCCCAGGCTCACCAGAGGGATGACTACCGCTTCCCCACACCAGTAGCCGCCAGGAGCCAGTGGCCACATCCCACCCCTGGGAGGTAAATCCCACACTGCTTCTGCAGGTGCACCAGGCAGAGAGGAAACATGCCCAGGAGCTTGTGGGAGCCCTGCCTTTGCTCTGGTTAGCCCTGGGGAGGCACACAGAGATGTCTCGAATAATCCCATGGAGTGATAGCACATCAGGGAGAACAACAAGAAAAACCCACACTGAACCACGTTCTGCTGCCTTGTCTGCATGCAGGGACAACCCGAGCCAGGCGAGGAGTCGTGGCTTGTTGGTGTGCTCCCCAGGCTCCCTGGCAGATTTACTCCCTGCCCAGGTCACCCCACCTCATTTCAGGGATGAAGAACTGCAAAAATTTGAATCCCAGCCCTGCCTCTGCTTTGGTCTGTCCCTGGGGGAGAGGGAAGGTGAGGCTGGACCCTGGTGGTGCCGGATGGAAGCCGGGGATGTGTTCATCTTGCAGCATCTCTGCTCTACCTGCTCCGGACAAACAGCTGCTAACCTCCTTCTCCCAAGCAACTGGCTGCTGAGACACTGCCAGGAACCCTCTGAAGACCCTAAGTCCTGCAATGTCTGGCGTTACACCCTACCTGCCCCAAGGCACCGCTAAATTCCCTGGTACCACCATCCTGCACTCACAACTCGTGTTTCAGAGCTGAAAAGTGCCACTTTGGCTGTTGTGGGTATTACTGCAAATAGGAAGCTGGGGGTGGGAGGGAAAACTAATGGGGTGTAAAGATTCAGAGGAGATAAGCATTGGAAAATGTTCTTCCACTCCTGGTGTGGGCAAAATTCCCTCAGACCTGTTCTGCCCCTGTCACTGTCCCCAGATTCCTTGTAGCCCAACTCCCTGCATCCAGACCTGAGGGTTTCCTCATTTCTGGAACTCTCATTTTTTTTAAAAAACAAATTCTGATCCAGTCCATGGTTTCTGTGTTGCTGCTTAATCGTATGGTAAAAAGGGGTGGAAATCGGAAACTCTGATTCACCAGGATCTCTGCACAGAAACTTTACACGCTGGAACAATTAATTATCCATTAAAACCTTTGTCTGTGTGCATCTTATTGTTCCAGACTCTCATTGAAGCCACTCAGCACAAACAATCGCTCTGCCAGCGTTCGAGTGCCGTTAATCAACCAACAAGCTTATAAATGCAATAGATACAGCAACACGTGGCTCCCCGAGAGCTGCGTTTGCCGACGGGTCTCGAGCCACTTCAGAAAACACAAAATCAGCCGTGGCTGTGGCTCTGGCCACTCCTCCAGGTCGGTGAAGGGGCAGCTCTCCTTCATCCTGGTGTTTGGAGATGCGCCATTAAAACCCACCCCTCTTCCAAGCTCTGAGCATCCCGACCGCAAAGGGTGGTGGAGGACACGAGGGTGCCTCCGGGCAGATGGGGACAACAGCCTGTCCCGACACGGAGGACGCTTCGGGGCAATGCAAGGGTACAAAGTAGATTCAAGGGGGTGAAGTTCTGCTGAGGAACTGGAGAAATTTCAAATTTCTCGAGGTTAGAGGTGGCTCTTGCGTCTTGGAAAGTAGTTTCTGCATCTGTTGGGTGGGAAAAGCCTGGGAAAGAGGTATTTTAGGGGAAGCAGGTGGAGGCATGTGATCTTTGAGGATATGTTTAATGACAGAAATCTTCTCTCAGTTGTATTTAGGCCATAATTACAGAAGACATCAAGGTATTTATTTCCTGACGCTTAATGACAGACCGAGGAGCAAACTCTCTCGCCAACGTCGTTATAAGTTACAATTACTCTTTTTTTTTCAATTATGTTTACGTTTTCCTTGCAGCTTTCGGGAACTGCACGTGGATACATGCACTCAGCCTCTCCATCAGCCTTTTCTGCTCACATGAGGATGGAGAATCATAGAATGATTAGTGTTGGAAGGGACCTTAAAGATCATCAAGTTCCAACCCCCCTGGCATGGGAAAGGTCAGGAGAGAAAGCCATGGAAGCTGGAGAGCTTAGACTAAGGTGAGAGCATAGGAAGAACCAAATGCTTAGTTGCAAAAGTGGATGAAGGGGCATTTAAGTGACCATTAGCCAAACTTTGAGCTTTCATCAACAGGTTTTTTAAGTCATGTCTCTAATTGGCCTTACTGTGCTGATTGCCTTATGGCTTTCATGGGCCCACCAACCACTTTCCTACCCTGGCTGGGATGTGGGTGTGGGTGTCCCATGATGGACAAAGGCTGCTGGACAAAAGGGCTCTGCTCTTGTGCCTGTATTACACAGAAATGTCCATGAGTTCCTCGAAGGCTGAGAGGGTTGTCAAGGAAAGTCTGATCACAAACAAATGAGAGGCAAAACCCCCCAAAGTTACCTCAGGCTTAAGCTCCCCAAACCGAAACTTTTTGCTTGCTTTTTTTGCCACAAACTCTCCAGCACTCAGAGAGCAGCAGAGATAAGAGCACTTGTCAGCTTGAAGAGGCGCAAAGAGATAAGCATCTCGCTTTGAACTAGCAGATAAATGTACAAGCTTGGAAGAATGTATCACCAGAGCATCAGAGCAAGCCTGGCCCTGAGCCTGGGCGTGCAGACATCTCTTTGGAGAACCATCCATGGGCTGTTCTGCATCTTCCCTTGTGCTTCACTGTCCTTCCCACCACTTCTCCTCAACAGTGTGGGGGGCTCAGCTTCAAGCACGACCTGGGTATCACAGCTCTTCCCACTTGTCCAGTCTTGCCCCTCCTTTGCCTGTTGCCTCCCTCCCCTCTCCCATCACGTGCTCTGTGTAAAAGCCAAAAGTCATATTTAGGAGAAAAAGAAAACTACAGGACTGACATCGTTTGGGTCCTTCTCTGTTTGGAGCTGCTGGGGCTGAGACTTCATCAATCAGAAAAAGCCCTGATCCTGCAGCAGAAGGGTCTGCCCCCCTCCTTCATCTCCTTTTGAAAACCGCTGGGAAAATAAAACAATCCCCCTCAAACCCCCCCTTGACATTAGGAAAAAGTTTTTCACAGAAAGAGTGGTCAGTCAGTGGAATCAGCTGCCCAGGGAGGTGGTGGAGTCCCCATCCCTGACTGTGTTTAAGAGTAGATTGGATGTGGTGTTGAGGGATATGGTGAAGGGGAGAACTTGTAGAGTAGGGCTGATGGTTGGACTTGATGATCCCAAGGGTCTCTTCCAACCTGAATGATTCTATGATTCTATGAAATCCTTTTTGCCTTGCCCAGCAGCAGAGAGGGAACATTGGTGTGGTGAGAGGTGGGCTGCAGAGATCCCAGCCCAGCCACAGGACGGTAACATGGACAGAGAGGCAAAAACTGGTGTTCCCCTGTGCTCCTCTGCCCTCCAGCCTCAGCAGAGCCACGGTCTGTCTCCTCCTCACCAGCCCCTTCAGCTAACGGGGGTTTCTGTGCTTGGGGGCAGGTTGCAGGTCTCGCTAGCTGTATAAAAGAGCAAATAAAATGAACATTAACAACTTCTGCGCAGTTATTGCAGTTTCCTGTCCTAGATAATTACCTCATTTGGAGCGCAGCAATGGCGATTTGCTGTGTTTATACAGCAGGAAAGGTGAGTGGCACCGTGCCGTCAAAAATTATTGCCGGGACATAAAAATGTCTTCAGCTATTAAAGAGGTGACATTTCTATTTAAGTTTCCTGGTTTTGCCCAGGTCGGAGGGAAGGCTTTGGGATTTAGCACCAGCAAGTTCTCCCTCTCACCCGGCGATTTAGCCCCGAGCACCAGGGATGGTGACTCCTGTCCCCTGGGTCCCCAAAGCCGGAGCACACAGGCCAGTGAGGGCTGGCTGGTGGAGGCTGGAACAGATTTGCTGACTCTGGGAGCGTTTTGTGCCGATGTTTGGTCTCTGTTCATTAATGAGGGAAGAAACACTTCTCCCTGAACTGCCTTCCCCCTCCCCGCCGTTTCCAGGCCAGGTGTAGACATGATTTATTGCATTGTTTAGTCATTATTCTCAGTTACCCAATTATGTTTTTTAAAGTTAAAAAAAAAAAAAATAAAAATGCAAGAACTTTGTTGTGGCTGCATCTGGGGATTCTGCAGCATCTGGAAGATGGTAAGAACAAAAAAAAAAACCCAACACAACACAAACCAGAGGAAACCAAGAACGACAAGACCAGCAGCTTCTTGTGTGCCACCTTTCAGCGTATCTCATCACTGGGTTGCAGTGGGGCGGGGGCTGGGGTGGGGGAAGGTGATAGTGCTCCCCTTGCCTTGACCCCACACATTTCTCTGGGTGCCAGAAGCCCAGGCTGACAGCAGTGGGGGCTGCAAGAATCCGATGCATTTGGTACCACTTAGCAAAAAGCTTCTGCGACTGCATAAAGGCAGAATAACCAGCAGGGAGATTTCAGCACGAGACAGATAACACTTGGTTCTGCTGACTCTTAACACTTCCCAACACTAACTCTTCTAACTCTGCCATAGCTGGACCATAGACTCTGAGTTTTACCTGCAAGGATGGCTTATGTTGGGATGGCTGACAACAGCAGAGCCTCCACCAGCTTCACACCGTCTCCCTTCATTTACAGAGCATGGCCTTAGAGTAGCCAGTTCCCAAAGGAGGATGGCCTTGGAAAGCTGTGCTGTAAGCCCAGCCCTTGAGCAGTCAGCTCCTGGGAGGCTCAGATGTCTGTAACATCAGGACAGCATCCTTCTGCCAAGTTATTCCCCACCCTGGTTGAAATTGGGTCTCTAAGTTTTCACAGGGCTGGTGCTGGGAGGGATTAACTGTCTCCCCATGTGTAGCACGGGCAGCTGCACAGTAACCGGTGGCTCTACAGTCCTGTTCCCTTGTGGATTTGGATGACAGGGATCCATGGCAGATCCTGCTGTGCAGTGACTCCTCCTGGACTGAAATCTTCCTCTGAGGTCCTGGCTGAGGGCCTTATAGCTTTTTCCATATCTTTCCAAATCCCAAAGCTAAAGCAACTGCTAAGTCCACATTTGGTTAAACAAGGAATTGCAGCTGGATTCCAACTCTTGCACGTCCCGATCCCAACTCCAAAGGTACCTCTCTGCACGCTTCCCGGCTGGGCTGCAGCCCGTGGGCCCTCACTGGGACGTGGGTGCCTCATCCCAGTGTGCAGGGGATGCCTGGAGAACCAGCTTGGTGTGTTCTCATTGCAAAAGGTTTTCTTTTCTCCCACAGTAAAAGCAGGGGGAGGTGGAATTACAGAACAGATGAAAACAGATCCCTAAAGTCTGTCCGACCGGGAGAAAGGCTCTGGTTGCTCTAACCAAAGCAAGGGTAATGGTGTGGCCCTTAGATCTACACTTCAGATTTAAAATCCAGCAGAGAAAGGAACATTTAAAACTCTTGCAAATATGCACTGCAGGTCAGAGGCTGTCGTTAGGGTTCAGAGGTACCTCAAGACCCCAGACCCGCATCTCAGCCCCAGCAGCGCTGGCTGAGCATCACCCCAGTTCTCCCTCAGACCCTTGGGACACAGAGGTGTGGGTCAGATGGATCATCCTGGCCAAGCAAAAGCAAGGCAGAAGAGCTGCCTGCACCAGGGCTCACCTGACAGGCTGCCCATCTCCAGCCTGCAGCGCTCCTCACACAGAGTGACCCATTAAAGGGATCTCTATATCCTGCTTTTAAAAGCAGCTGAATTAATTAAAGAAGCACAGGCAACATCTTACCATTGTGCTGGGACCTGACCATAGTCTGGAAGGGAGAAGAATGGAACTGATTTGCTTGTGGTGGTATTTTTGCCTCTAATCTTCCCATGTGCAGCACGTGGCGTTCCTGCTGCTCAGGGTGCATGACTATTTTTGCCTGTTTGCTGATGCACAGCTTCCATCCTGCCAGTTTCCAGATCAGGTCCCAGCACACGACAGAGCTCTCCACCCCTTGCCTGCATTTTCTTCTTCCTAGCCCAGTCCCTACCTGCCTTTTTTTTCTGATTTTCCCCCTCACTGTGATGGCTAACACTTGGAGGACTGCAAAAGGAGCAGGAGCCCTGGCTGGCTTGTTCCACCACCTCTGCTGCCTTCTCCAACACCTCCTCCATATCAGTTCGTGTCCAGACCTCTGGTGTTTTCCACGCCAGCAGTGAGGTGAAATGCAGGGTGCTGCTAGCAAAGAGAGGTTTTGAGAGGGTTCCTTGCCAGTGCAAGTCCTTGGTTAAAGAGCATCTCTAGATTAAGATGTTTGGGGTGGCATGGAAATGTGGGGATTTTTCCGATTCGGTGCCTGTCCCAGCTCTCAGCATGCTCCGCTTCCCTTGTCATCGCCCTGGTGAGCTGAAAATGTCACCCCTGCCACCGAAAAACATGTGTGCCTGCAGAGCCAAATGAAGCACCTAATTAGGAGGGAAAAAAGATGTATTTTTTTTCCCTGCCTAACCACATCATACCCCCGGAAGCCGGCAATTGATCAGCTCTGTCGATACGTGCAGAGACCAGCGTTTTGGTTCACAGCATCTTTACAATTGTAAATGGGCTAAAACTAAATAAAAGGACCCTAAATCATCTAAATTAAAGCTCAGAGGACAGTGCATTGCCACAGTCTCATAGCAAATAATCATAATACTATGGGGTTTTTTTCTTTTTTCTTTTTTTTTCTGAGCCCTGATGCTGAATTTCAGCAAGGACCTATTTTTCTTGGGTTAGAGGGGAAGGGACTCGGATCTGGAGTGCTCCTTGGACACCTCACGCTGGCAGCTGAACAATGGAGGCTGATGGAAGCCTTGAGCTGGGTTCAATGCTGTTCTTGTCACACTCTGAGTGGCAGGAATCTCCTGGCCTTGGTCTCTTTTGGTGACCCGTGACAAAATCCTTCACTTGCCAGAGCTTCTCTGCCAGCATTTGCCCAAGCACTGGTGATTGCAATAGAGCTGAGGTTTTTTTCTCTTGATGCCCTGGACATCCTTTACCCTGCAGAAGGGTGAAATACTCTTGCTGTAACCTGCATGACACTGAAATGACCCTGTGGCAGAGGTGTGTCTGTTTGTCTGTCTGCCTGTCTGTGTCCTCTTGCTTTATGTGTGGCTGCTCCAGCGAGATGAGCTCAAGCCAACTGGCAGCTTCGAGCCAGCTCCCCACCAGGTAACCAGGGGGAAAAGCTGGTGAGCATCAGGTCATAGATAGGAAGAAGAGACATGGCACAACAACGAACTCTACAAACGTTCCCCTGGAGATACAAACACCAGAAGAACAGTCTGCTTCGGGAAACCACATCAGCAGCCTCCCTTTGTGGCTGCCTTTTCCTTCCAGCCTCCCAGACTCATCCTTCCTCTGGCAGCAAGGTGAGAAATAATTTCAATAATGTCATATCTAGCCCTCCTTATAAACATATTTCAAATCCAGGAGAACTTAATATCCCTCCTCTCCGGGGGATAAGCCATACCCACTTCTGAACGTTCACACAGATTTTGTGAATGGCAGCAGAAACTCTGACCCTAAACTGAAAATATTCCCATCTATGCAATCCACAGTTCCCCCAAGGAACTGATGCAACCATTTCTTACTCATTCCCCAATTACCTTATTACTCCTGCAAGAGCTGGAAAGCCTGTCCTTTCAGGAACGTTGGCCAATCCTCATCCTGAGGGAAAGTCCACAGGGGATTCTCAATGTCAGGCATTTTCCCTCAATTTGGTAATTCTCCACTAAATGGGGTTTCTTTCAGGTGCTATTTATGCCGGAACAAAAATGTTCATTATGCTGATCACTGAGATGAGAGATAAAATATTACCTAGGAAACACAGATTTTGCAATGACATATCAGACCTTCAAGCTCACGTTTCTGCAGAGAAACAGGGACCATGCACATGTAACATGTACAGAGGTAGCAGCACCTCAAAATTTAATTTCTTCTGTCTTTCCCAAAAAGAAATGTGTCTGCACGGAGTCCCAGTTCACAAAAAAAACCCACCAAAAAAACAGCCAAACAAAGAAAAATTAAAATACCTCCAGCTTTGAGTGGTTTTTTGCTTAATTTGTAACACAGGGTTTGATTTATTGATTTATTAGGTACTGAGCCACTGGCCATGGTGAACTGCTGGGAGATGCAGTTGCCCTGGAGGTCTCCTGGCCAGGAAGAGCCTCTGTGGGCCCATTGGAGGGAGGCACTGGGAGGGGAACACAAGGTTTCACAGTTGTCCAAGAACATCTGATGACACAAAGTGAGAAAAGAGAGGGGTTGCTCCAGGGGCTTTGGAGAGGAGTGGTGAAATTAAATCCAGCAAAAGCGAATTAGGAATAAATGAGGGGAAAGGGAGGAGGGAAGAATCCTTCTGATGACTCTTGTTGAACTGGAATCGGACACAGACTATGCCATGAGCTGCCTTGGACAAGATGGAACAATTTAAGAGTGTCTTTGGGCTTGCCTAATTAATGCTGAGAGACTCTGTGCCTCTTGCAGTCTGGGATCAATTTTGGGTAGAGAGTGGGATGCTGTGGGTGTCCCTGGGTCGTCTCCTTCCCCCGGGCTGGGCTCGGTGCACCCCAGAGACGGCCAGATGCAGAAGCAGGAGGACAAACTTCTCATGCCATAAAATACCAAAGCTCCTGGGGAATCATCCCTGGCACAGAACCCGCTCCAGAGCCCAGCATTCAGCCAACTCTGCCCAACTCCCAGCATTTTCAAGGTGTTGCTGTGTGGGATTTCCAACACCGCAGCTAGGATTCAGCAAGGGAGACCAGGGATCGCTGTCTGTCCTTGGTAACACAGCAGTTTTGCTAGACAGGGCACTGTGACTTTTCACAGAATTAGTCACCGAATCACAGGGTTGGAAGGAACCTCTAGAGATCATCTAGTCCAACCCACCTGCCAAAGCAGGTCCACCCAGAGCAGGTTGCACAGGAATGTGTGTCCAGGTAGTGGGTTTTGAATGTCTCCAGAGATGGAGACTCCACCACCTCTCTGGGCAGCCTCTGTCAGGGCTCTGCCACCCTCAAAGGGAAGAAGTTTTTCCTCATGTTGAGATGGAATTTCCCACATTCCAGTTTGTGTCCTGCCACTGGGCACCACTGAAAAGAGTCTGGCCTCATCCTCCTGACACCCACCCTTGAAGTATTTGTGTGTATATGAAGTATATGTGTTGATCAGATCTCCCCTTCACCCTTCTCTTCTCCAGACTAAAAAGACTCAGGTCTTTAACCTTTCCTCATAGGAGAGATATTCTAGTTCCCTAATCATCCAGGGTGAATGGACAGACAGATGTATAAGGAATCTATTCCCCACCCCCTTCTTTTTTTTCCTGCTGCTTTAACTGGTTTTTGAAGGCCTTTTCACAATTGCAACAGATCAGCCCCAGGAGGCAGCCAGGGCTGGTCAAAGCTCCAGGGCAAAGGAAAAGCCCTGCCTGCATCGACCCAGGCAGAGCACAGAAAGCTGTGGACTTCTCCAGCTTTCTTTAGGCTTGTCCCCCCATCATTTCTCTTTTCGGGGAAAAAGAGGTGGGTGGAAGGAGAAACACTTTAAAACAACACCACCACAAGGAAATGAAGTGGGAGGAAAATAGAAGCCAGCCACTTGTTAGGAGAAATCCAAAATATATGGGATGCCGTCCAGACCCTTCAAACCAAAAATGTGACCTAGTTTTGCTTTGCAGGGCCGTGCAGGCTGCCTCCCCCCAAGCAGGAGCTCTCTGCTCAGCGGTGACCTCTCGACCCCTGGGCCTGGGAATCCCTCCCAGGTTCCTGATTCCGCACCCTGCAGCACCGAACAGCCATGTGCGTGGGCAAACCCACTGCAAAGCAGCCCTCGATGCCAAAGGAGAGCACATCCAAAGGCCTCTGCAGCCAACAGGGCAGCAAGATAAATACATCAATAAATATAAAAAACTATTACAAATTGAATTATGCTCACTCCCTTCATGGCAAAGCCAGGGGAAGGAGCAGACGTGGATGATTTCAGGTGTGGGCTCTGCTGTTGGGAGTGCAGAGAGGGAGATTTCCCCAGGACTTCTTCTTGGCACCTGAAAAAGGGAGCTTAAAGGGGGTTGTGGTGCTTCTCCTGCCGGCAGGTGAGAGTGGGTCTGGCAAAGGGCTCCCACCCCTCTGCGCAGAGAGATAGCAGGCAGAATAGCTGGGCTTTATTTTCCTTTAGGAACAAGAAGTGCAAATAGTAATTGTATTGCATTGTGCAAATAGCAGAACAAACAAAATCCTCAACTTGATAGGAGTACGGGTTGTTGTAACTAGGAAAAAAAAAAAAGAAATGATCAAAAACATGTCACACAGGAAAAAGGGTTTCCATTCACAAAGAAATCATTATGGTTAATTTAATTCATTGTAGCATTTAATATAGAAAAGCTTTTCTACAGAGACTGGGAAAAAAGCCAACATTTATATATAAATGGGTTTTATTTTAAAAGCTAATGCAGTGGGCAGGATGCTTCAGGGTTATTTTCTCTCCCTCTTTCTTTCAGTGCATATGCAAAGCTGGTATTGTATCCAAAAAAACAAGGAATTTGCTGCTATCTAAAGTTTACAAATTGCTTTTTTTTTTTTTCAAAAGCACAATTTCATATTCCTTAGAAATGTAAATGACGAGGTTTTTATCTTCCTCGCTTTCCTTTCTTTCTGTTTATTTATTTATTTTTTATTTTTTTTTTAAAGTTACTTATATTAGTATCCAAGGCACTGATTTGCAGGATGGGCTTTAAATATCCTCCCACTGTAACCAGCGCAGGCATCGGCTGCCGTTGGTGGGAACGCTTGACAGCGGCAGCTCTTAAAATGGGATGGGCTTTGTGAAAGGGCTGGGGACGCCGTTAACCCGAGCACCTTCCCGGAGCGCCGCGGGGAAGGGCGTTTGCCATGGGAGGGCTGTAACGAGAATCAGCTGTATTTGTGCAAGGGACAGATGGTTAGTGAGTAACTGGTCTGATCAAATACCTCCAGCCATAAAATTGCTGGGGAAGGAAACATATGGCATTACCCACTCGTGCTTTCCCCGGTGCTGGATGGGCAGATACCCCCAGCGCTGAAAATGCTTAGGCATGTGCTTGGGTTTACTGGTGTGAGTAAAGCCTTGGATCCCCACGCAGAAAACAGCAAGTGCTGGGAGCTGGGGTCGGGTCACACCGGTGTCATCCATCAAAGACATGGGCAGAGCCTCCCCCCTCACACGGTGGTGCCTCGGAGGCTCTGTGTCCCCAGCAGTCCTCGGCTGAGCCACCCCGGCCATCAGTGCGTGGTCTAATTGCTGCTTCGTGGCCATTCTGGGATGTGGACCTGTGTTTGAGGTGGAGCTGGGCGGGCAAGACTCACTCAGCTGGCTCTGCTCTCTCTCACACTGGAGAAGCATGAGGTGAAGTCCTCCTGAGCAGCAGCTCCTCCAGGCAGACATCTCTGTGCTTTGTCAGCCTTCTTGGTACAAAGCTTTCCCTGCTTTCTATCCTAGTTTTCCCTTGCTGCCATTTAAGCCCAGGTCCATTATTTCCAGGTCCATAATGGCTGGAATGATTTACTCTCTTTCTCTTTCAGCCTCCCTTTATGTGTTTGAAGACCACCATCTCATCTGCCCCCAGAGCTCTCCTCTCTAGACTAAACAGACCCAGATCAGGTCAGTCAGTGGAATCAGCTGCCCGGGGAGGTGGTGGAGTCCCCATCCCTGACTGTGTTTCAGAGTAGATTAGATGTGGTGTTGAGGGATACGGTGTAGGGGAGAACTTGTAGAGTAGGGCTGATGGTTGGACTTGATGATCCCAAGGGTCTCTTCCAACCTATATGATTCTATGATTCTATGATCTTTCAGCACAGGTGATGTTTCTGAGACCTGATGGCTCTCACTTCTCTCTCCTTGACACAATCTGCATTCTCCTCACCCCAGCAGGCAACTGGCAGAGGTGGCAACTCAGCCCTTAAAGGTCCTGGCCACCTCTGCATCTCCTGCCAGGACAGGATCCCAGTTGGAACTTTATTTTCCTTCCCTTTCTCTAAGATATTCCATTAGGGGATGTCAAACTGCTCCCAGATATCATCAACTGCATCCACATCACATCTGTGGAGCAGGGAAAATTATTCCGCTGAGGAAGTGGCTCAGCAGAAAACCAAGCAGCAGCAGCAAAGGGAAACAACTTGACCAAGGTCACCCAGAAGTGGGGGATGCCAGCCAGTGCTCTCCTAAAGCAACCCACACTTTAATATATACCTCTAATCATCCCTTTGCAGAAATAGCTGTTTCCTTTGTAAAATGCCAACTGCTATTAAATCCCTCTCTGGACTTCTTAGCCCTGAAATTGCATATGTTACCCTCTACTGGTGCTCGGGGCTTTGTTCTGGTTGTATCAGCTGGCAAGACAATTCTCCTCATTTGGAAGCATTTGCATAAAGCCAACGTTGATTGCTGATGAGTTTAGTCTCCGCTGCGACTCCGACTTGAGCACCTGTTCCTCAGGCCTGGGCTTGTTTCTGCTGCAGTCAAAGGCAGCTTGGCCACCAACTTCAAAAGCGGGCAGGATAGGGCCCGCTATCAAAGCAGACGAAAGGGCAAAGTTTGGAAAGCGCGCTGGAACCGCTACGTTTTTTAACCCAGACCCTTGATTTATTACCCACAACGTCTGTTAACTGTTCAGGATGGGAGTTCCTGTTCAGGCCTCTGCTGTTCCATGCCAGTAGCTTTGGCTTTTCGGCAGGAAAGCTTTCTCCCTGCATTATGCAAATACACGGTGCATTGTCGTTCTCTGTTTGCGTTAAGTTCACTTACCCTCTGGTTTGATTAATATACCCTCTCCCCCACATGCTTGCTCTGCTATGTTTGTTTTAGGGATGGGCAAATGAGCTGGGAATAAGAAAAATGAACTTGAACCTTCACCCAAAACTTGAAGTGGGTGGTTTGGAAAAAAAAAAAAAAAAAGACCCAACTAAAAAAAAATAATAAAAAAACCCCAAACCAACACAACAGAATGAATAAGTCTTTGAACTGCACAAATAGTTCCCTTGTTGGTGCAGGAGAGGCAGTCTGGGCCCCAAAATGATGAAATACCACGTCCTTTTCTGTTTCCAGAAGCACTCAATTCGGCTCACCCCAGATCCTACCCCCAGGCCAGTCTCTTGCAGTGGGATTGGTGTTGGCTGGGGGTTGGGAGGGGAGGGCCACAACCGGCCCCAGTTTGAGGTCACAGCAATGCAGTCCCTCTCTGAACATGGTGCCTGAAGTCCTGCTTCGGCTGTAGCCCTGGGATGCCTTTTCAAGGCACACGCAGACGGTGATCCTTTGTTGTGGCTCAGCTCGGGGAATGCCATGGAGAGCCCATTTTTTTGGGGATTCGTGCCAGGCAACCCCAAGAGGTCAAATTGGCTTGGAGGAACATCTCGGAAGCCCTGTGTAGTGCAAGACAGCAGAGAAGCAGAGGGCTGCAGCAAGGAATGGGGGTTCCACCAGGACCATGCCAGGTTGGCTGGGTATCAGTGCTGACCTGGGGACACTGCAGGATGGGCATTTTGGGGTGCTGCAGAGCACAGGGGTCTGATTTCCCTGAGCACAGCCACCTTGCAAAGACAGTGTCCTGGGTTGAGAGACACAAGACTAATTTTTCTTCTAATGCTGGGGAAAACTGCACTTTTGGAAGGCTCTAGTGTCTGAAGTCATGAAAATATTCCCTTGATGGCCAGCCAGGATCTGTGAGATTCAAGGTCTTGGTGTTTTCAATCCTTGTCAGGTGCAAGGATGAGGAGGAGCAAGGCCTGGGCATTTGACCTGGGCTGGCTGACGGGATTATTTCAGACCATGAACGTCCCATTCAATATAAATTAGAAAAGTTTGCATGTAGTTCTCATTCCCTTGATGGTGGCAGTTCCAGACAACTCCTTGCTCCGGTGCCGGACCCCTGAGCCCATCCTTTCCCCCTGAGGCCGTTGCACTCACAGTGTCCGACATTGGGTTGGAACTTGGTGATCTTTAAGGTCCCTTCCAACCATAACCATTCTAGGATGCTATGATTTGCTGTCTCTGCTGGGAGGGCACAACATCCTGCTCAGAGAATGGGCTGAGTATAATTCTTGTTCATCTTATATCAGTATTGGATCAATACTGGTTCTTTAGTATTATTGTTAATTATTTAGTCTCGTTCTATTAAATCTATTTACATTTCAACCCTCAGGTTTCTGTGTGTTCCCCGCTTCCCCTTTCCTGGGTGGGAGAGGGTCATTGGGTGATGAATGACAATAAATTGTGCTGGGTTTTCTCAAACCATATCAGATGTGCAGGTTTTGGGTGGGGGGAGACAGCAGGGACCCAGTGCCAGGGCTGAAAAGGCTCAGTCCCATCCATGGCTTGAGCAGGGAGCCCGTGGCAGGAGCCAGCGCCTTCCCGGCCGAAGCTGGGAGCTGCTGGAGGGATCGAGTCGGGATCCGGGCGCTGCGGGTGCCTGGCGGCTTGCCTAATCGCTGGTCACATCTCCCGCTTTAAATCGCGCTGTGATTTGTTTGGGAGAACCTGTCAGAGGCTGGCAGGTTTCCCACCGCTGATGAAAGGAGCTAAGGATGTCTGAGAGCTTCACAAGGTGATACAACCATTAAGGCATCATGACAGACTCGGCACAGAGGCGCTAAAAACACGGGGAGATTGGCAGCTCCGGGGGCCTGAAGCTAAACAAGAAATGCAAAATAAACCAAAGAGTGTGTGACGGTGTGTGTGAGCACGCTCGCGTGTGTGCATGCTCGGGAAGTCAGCATCCCTTCTCTTCTCACTTCCCCTGACAGCTCTGAACTTGAAGTAAGATGTAAGCAAACAGAAAGGGTGCAAGCCTTCCTGCTCGGTCCCGGTCGTGAATTATAAAGTGCCATTCACAGACGGGCTTTTATTCCCTTTGAAATGAATTTTGCCCTGCTGAAAGGTGGGCTGTCAGCCATGGGGAAGGAAGCCCTCTGTTTATCCCCGGTGCAGGTACAGCCCAGGTGAAGGGGTTGCAAACTCCCCTCCCCACCTCCTGCCTGTCACAGCAGCAGTGTCACCAGAGGGCACCAGCACCTGGCTGTGCCTGGGGACCCACACTCATCCCTGAAGTCCAAGGACACAGGGTGAAGCTCAAGCTGGCTGCTTGGGAGGTCTTTCCCCCACCAACATAAGCAACAGTGGCCAAGACACAGGCTCGGCAGCTTTGGCACATGTTATGGAATCATAGAATCATAGAATAATAGATTCATAGAATCATAGAATCACAGGCTGGTTTGGGTTGGAAGGGACCTTAAAGACGATCGAGTTGCAAACCCTCTGCCTTCCACCAGACCAGTTCATTCAAAACCCCATCCAGCTGTGCCTTGAACATCTCCAGGGATGGGGCAGCCACAACTTCTCTGGACAACCTGTTCCAGTGTCTCAAATGAATGGGATCCCACGTAGACATAGAGGGTCCCACCACACTCTTGCTTTGTTGCAAACAGCACCTCTGGAAACAGGAGGAAGGAACGAAGCCTCTTCATCACATCTCAGATCTTCACTCAAGAGCCCTCTCTTGCAACACAAAGCAGAGCTTCGTTCATGCCCATCATCATTGCAGAGGTGAGAGGTCCCTGATGAGGCTGAGCAAGGTGAGGAGCATCCCGGCCCTGGAGAAGTCAGTGAGAGAGAGGAGAACACAGAATGACTGGGAGAAAACCAGTGCCTTTGATCTCCAGCATCCTAATTGAGGACACTATGACAGTGGCTTGGCAACTAGGCTGTTATTGTTTGTTTAAGGAGATAAATAAATCCCTTTTCTTTGCATTCCAGACTTCCACCCTGTAGAGATTGCACTGAAGCATTTTGGCTTTTATCTGTACTTTTGCAGCCTAAATACCTCCTGGGTGTGGGAATAAGTGGAATCTATCTGATCATCACTTCCAAGGAGGAAGAAGACATTTCAGAAAAACACTAGGGAGCCTTAGCAGCGAACACAGGCCCACACCGAGACTGTCCAGGTGGAGCAGCTCTGTCCCCAGCTCTGGGTCCCTGTGCCATGCCATGGGTGATGGGCAATGCCTCCTCCTCCTCATGTCCTCCATGAGGAGCAGGCATATAGAGGGGACCGAGAGCTCCTGTCACTTTCATACCATCGTAAACATCTCCCTGCAGGCCATGTTTGTCATCAGAGCAGCTCATACTTACTCACTGGAACAAAGTTTTTGCTTAAACAATATCCTGCAATAGTGAACTTTCTGTTTAATGTTCAAATACCAGATCCTCCATCTGCCTGGAGTGGCTTCCCTTTTAATTTCATTGAGTGCTCCCTCACCGTTGAATTAGATGAAAAGTGAAGTGAAACTCGGCTGACGTCCTTAGCCTCATTTATCTTCTGCACTCACAGCACATTCCCTCTCTGGGAGGTCTCTGCTTTTAACCTCTGCTGCTCTGGCTCCTGCACCCACACGCACCTCTGGGTGCCCCCAGACTGTGCCATGAGCTGCCAGGCTGGGGTGAGCCCATGGCTCATTAGCCTGCATGATTAAAAGCTATTAGGCTGAGGTTTCCTGCAGCAGCCAGGACAGCTGGGCTCCAGGCTGGGAGCTCCTGAAGAGCTCATCTTGGTGGCTCTTGAGGAGACCAGAAGGAAGAAAACCCATCTTCACAAAACAAACCAAGCTGTTACTCTCACAAGACTTTTGTTGTTCAACTGAATTATGAATGCAGATCCTAAGCATTTCAGGTGGGGTTTGGATTAAAAATCTGCTCCTTGCCCTATGTAGGGTCATGCTGGTGGCACCTGGAGCATCTCTTGGCTCACCCAGGCCTGGTGGACGTGTGCGGCTGCTTTACCCAGAGACCAACCTGCGACACACTGACCTGATGCTCTGATTAAACGGTTTGAAAGACGTTTCCTGAGGCTCCCACAAAGGAGTCACCTTGTGCAGTGCCAGGAAGCACAGGGCAAGATGGTGGGAGAGATGTGGGGAGATGGGAGCGATGTGGGGAGATGGGCTCAGGGCTCAAAGGCAGGAAAAGGAAAAAAGAGGTTCCCACTCCCCCCGGGCAGACGAGTCGGCTCCACTTCCCCTGACCTGTCCTGGGGCAGCCAATAAAGGGGGAATTACAGGGCTGAAGTGCCACACTATTCAAAGAGGAAGCATTAACTGAACATTCCTGGCCCACAAACCCCCCAGCCATAATTAATAAACTCAAAGGAAATTAAACCACAAGAAGAGAAAACTCAAAACAACAAAACAAACAGAACCGACCCAAACTCTATCACGTGAGGGACGAGGGGGAAGCAGGCACCGACAGCCCAGCGAGACCGTCAGAGGTAATTGCAGTCACAGGGGGAGAGGCTAAAACAGCATGAAATGAATCAGTTTAACAGATATTAAATTTGCAAGCCCCGGGCGACAGGACTCCATTCAGTTTATTTGCATTAATCAGGTCAGGGGAGTAACCTTGGTTTTTTTCTTCCAGGAGATATCATCAGCCTTTATTTGTTTCTCATGTGAAAGTATCACAACGGATAAACACAACCTGGGAGAGGGCTGTGAAGCCTATGCCGCATCTCATTCTTGCTGGGAAGACCAGCTCAACCTCTGCCTAAGCCTTGGCTTGCTGGTGCCGTGGGCATGGTCTTTCCTGGCCTCAGGAAGGTGGGTTAGCCACACTCCATGCCCTGGTAGACACCACAGGACCGTATTGTGGCAGGGCCTCTTACAAAACCAGAGGAGCCTGTAATTTTGAGTCAGAGTGAGTAAGTAGCCACTACACCTGAACAGAAATAGCTTCTCACCTGCTGCTGCCTCTTAAGTCCTGCTTGCTGCACCGAGGCAGGATTTGGTATAAGAGAAGTTTCCCCAGCCCAGCAAATTCTTGAACAAAAGAAAGCCTCCAAGGGCTTCCCACAAAGTTGGGAACAAGCAAGACAGCAGTGGTGCCATGGGAGAACCTCATAAGCGACTCCATCATCTATGGAGGGTTGTGTTTGTTGCAGTATGTAAGGTAATAACTCTGATGAGACCTCATGCCTCTGGTACAGCCTGATGTGGAAAAGAAGAGCTGGTGCTTTCAAATGATGCTCCAAGACCATCAGCCTTTGTGCCATGCTGAGGTTAGAGTGTGTTAGGTTAGGGGGAGCACTGACAGTCAGATCTACACCTCATCAGCCACATACAGCAGTCACACGGTGATGATGGACCTCCAGGACACGTGGACTGTGGTCAGCCTGTGTGAACAACAGCACTGGCAGGGCACAGGAATGGCAAAGCCCCATGGTGTCATGGGAGGGGGTGTCTGCTCCCCTCCCCAGCAATCCCCACACTCACTGGGTCAGCATTTCACTGAATTGTTCCCACTGGGGATCCTGGAAGGAACATCAGTGCCACTGCCATCAGGTGCAAGGTCCCCAGCAGGCAGCCATGGTGGGGCTGGGGCAGGCACAGGAGAGGGCACATCCTGGCAGCTTCTTGGGGTACCTGAGGCTGCTCCCAAATGGTCAGAGATGGAGCTTTGACAGCAGCCAGGCTGCCTGTGAAAGAGACCAGTCCTTCTTTCACTTCCTAAAGGTAATGTTTCCGTTTACATGACAGCTCTCTTCCTAACTCACTGGGAGGCAGGTCAGTGACCCATCCCCAGATGTGTTGAGATGTGGTCTGTGGACATGGTCACACACCTCCTTTTTCCCCAGCTCCTCCAGATTGATGCTTGACACCTGCAGTTCAGTTTTCCAGTGGCAGCCAGGCAGTTTGTCCCCCTCACACATGTTTCCAGATCGAAAGCCCGTGTTATGTGCACATGCACGTGTGTGTATGTGCTGTCTGGGCATGCAGGGGAATTACACTTGATAGTATCTGAGATGCTTCAGCCTTTCTCAGGAATTACATTGAGGGTAAATTTAGCTCACTGTGTGTGTACATGTGTCAGGGAGACAGACAGCGTGTGATGGTGTGTGCCTCATGCTTTATACCCACTGCTTCATAAGCTGAGATGAAGTTGACATCTACCCCGAGGGGTAGGTTAGAAGAAAGGAGAATATCATTTTCTGAGTGATGTGGATTTGAGAGTCATAAAGAGGAACAGAGGGCTCTGGTGTACAGACCAAAAGCAAAGGGAGCTCCAGTGTGGGAAGATGCACCTTACGGCGGCAGCAGGGAGGATGGATTTGTCATGTGTCATGTAAACCTCCTCTTCCATACAGTATCTGAAAGGTCTGTCAGCCATGCACTGCTAGCCCTGCAGGTCCATTGTGGAGACAGCGCACACTCCTGAGTGGAAATGAGGATTGTGGGTCTGTTTTGGGATCTGCCTGCCCTTTCACGACCCTCAGTAGCTGCCCCAGCCCTTCACCAGCAGGATGCTGGAGGGTCCGGGTGGAGGAGTGAAGCACTGATGGGATAAGGAGTCCTTGAAGATCAAGGGACCCCTCTTCCCCACAGATCTCCTCCAGCACCCAGTCATGCCCAGCCTGGCCACCAGCACTGGGAAGGGCTTTTCAGTGCTTGGGGTGTGGAGGTGAAGGCAGGGCACTTGTCTAATCGGGTAATAGCTCTTCCCACCCGCTTTGCACGCCCTGTTCATTAAACAGGAGGTTGGGGATGCTGCAGGAGGAGGGGGCACTGGATCTGCCATCTCAGCTCCTCCACCCCAGCAGCTGCTTCCTCGCACTTCTGCCAGCTGCTGAGCTCCCCGCTGCAGGGCTTTGTCTCCAAGCAGGGGATTATAATACATCTCATTTAGGCACTCCAGTATAATCTACTTGGCTTCTGCACATCAATACATCCTGCATTAGGGTCCCCACTCATTTTATTATTTTACAAACAGCCCTTTCTCCTCTGCAGGATGTTATGGTGCTGGGAGAGCTGTTGCATTTGGATGGTGGCCTTAGTTTAGGCTATCAGTGAAATGGGTTGGGGCTCATCATCGCCTTTATCTGTACATTTAAGCAGTAATGGCTTGGTAAGTAGGTGGGTGCCTGGCCTGGAGGAGTGGAAGCCGTAGGCACAGACAGTGGCCCAGCTGTGATTTAAGTGAGGATGTTAGGAAGCAGGTCTGGACTGCTTGTTAGACTAGCATTTAACCACTGCTCCCACCTGAATATCACAAAATGACTGGTTGTCTCCTTCAAATAAGAGGAAAGAAAGAAAAAAATATTTCATTCTTCCCAGTTGCAAAGAAGACTCTAGGGACTTAATCTAGATTTCCATTTGTATGTGCTATTATTTCAGTCATTGCCTTCCTTTTCCTACAATTTGATTGTAAGCTCCCCTGGTTTCAGTGACCTGGAATTGGCTGGCAATCTAAACCTTCCCGTGCCGCCAAGGAGAGCGTTCAGCACACAGCTGTTCTCCCCAGAGAGAGACTGGCACTGCTGCCCAGTGGGGACAAATGCAAGCCCCTCACCCAAAAGTTCCAATCCAGAAGGATCCCTGTGCTCTGTGACTCGTAGGTGATGCGGTGAGATGCATCCTGAGATCTTCAGCAGAGCCCAGAACACCAAATTGGACCTTGGGTGAGAAATGCCTCTGGTGTACTGAGCAAAGTGCCCACAAAGCTGGATGATGGATGACTCTGCTGTGGAGGTGAGGAAGAAACCTCCTACTCATGTCCTCCGGGGCCTGGGAAGAACCTTCCTGACCTTATAACCTGCACACAAAATCTTCTATCTGGTCAACCACGAGACATTTTCCACATGTCTCCAACAGCAGAGGAGGGGAAAGCCTCAAGAAGGGTTTGCAGGGAAGGATGACAACCATTCCTGTAGGGACCAGTGAGGCAGAGGTGGGGCTGGGCAGAAGGTGCAGGCACGTGGGCAACCCACTGTGCCTGGCCTCGGTGGCACCATCTGGCTCTCTTCTCTCCACAGGCAGGACCAAACCTGCCTGCACAGCCTTGTCAGCAGCTCGGGGATGCAGCCCCAACCAGTGTTTAAATGCTTTGCAAGCTGAGCAGGCACTTGCTATTCAATTGATATGGGGCAGAAAGGGATTTGCACGAAGTCCTTGCAAGATGGATCATTCCTGCAAAGTCTTATTTAAATCCAGATGAGCAAAACAACCCTCCCTTTTCAGGGTGGGTGACGCTGATTTGTTTATCCCCTGTGAAATGCGTGCATTTGGGACATACGTGTATGCATATCCCTGTAGAGGAAAAAGAAGAATTCATGTTCCTGGAGAGAAGCTGGTCTCTACAGCAAAGGGCTGTACGGGTGGGCTACACAAATGCTAGAGCCTGTAGCTTTGATGGTGCTACTCCCAATATGAGAGCTGAAAATAGCTCAAAAAATGGGGAATCGAATGGAATCGAATCGAATGGAGCATTTCAGCCTGCACGATAGTTTATGTGCAGAGAAACTGAAACTCACAAATGTGAATGCTCTCTTCAAAGCCTGCCGTGGAGGAGAAATGCAATTTTGACTCACAGTCCCTTACTCTAGGCTCTGAACTTCAGTTTTTTAGCTTGGATTCCCATGAAAAGAAGGCTTGGGCAATCATACTGTCTGCCACGATATCATCTACCGCCTCCCACCCTGTTTCTTTCCCTGGCAATTATGGAAGGCATTGGCCAATCTCAATGGGGGAAAAAAAAAAGAAAAAGGAAAAAAAAAAAGAAAAAGAAAAAAAAAAAGATGACAGAGCTGTGAACTGCAGGAGATCAGTCTTAATAGTTCCTGTGGACCTGTGCATTTCTTTCCAGAGTCGAGTGTGCCTTTTCTAACAGGAGGAAATAAAACACTGCCTTGGAAGAAAGCTAGTGGGTACCAGTATCACAGATATTGCAATTATGTAATTATCAGGATCTCTGGTGCTTTATAGAAAAATCAAAATTACACCCAGGCAGCAACATGATCTGCACACCCCAGGTCAAGCTGTGGGAACTGCAGCGTCTCCCAGCTAACCCTTATTTGACTTGGTAGGTTTTCCACTGTGAAGAGAATCTGCCCTCATCAATGCCGATGGAAATTGGAGGCAGAGCTTCCAGAAGAAAGCATGATCCAGGAGAAGGTGAAGGAAAACAAAGCCTGTACCCACCATCCTCTCTCCCGCTGCCTTTCCCTCTGCCTTTGTGGCACTTTACTAACTTGAGGTCTTTCTTCTTCCTGATGCTCTTCCTCAGCTCTGGCAGTGCTGCAGCCTCCCTTTCTCTCTACCTCTCCTCCCCGCTGCTAAAGTATCCTGGCCCTGCTGAGCCTTGGTCCTGACTATCCTGATTCAACACTGGGCAAACACAAAGGCAGGGGGTCTTGCTTGGGACCATTGCTCTGCGCAGCATCCTTTGCCTGGTCACAACCTGCCTCCCGCCGCCGCAGCAGATGCTCTGGTTCTTGACTGTCGGGAGAGCAGGCAAGGGCATTTTGGTTTCTTGCCCAGACTCCTCACACCACTACACTCCTAATGACCAGGAAAGAAAAAGAAGATGAGAGCAGCCACCCCAGGCCTAAATGTCAAAGAAAAAAAAAAATAAATAAAAAATGGCTTGAACCCGATCCACGCCAGCAAAGTCTAGAAAGCAGCCAGAAAGGCAAGTTCAGACCTTGCTGCTAACTGTTCAAGGTCTGAGAGTTTACTGTAAGTCAGGACTAGCAGGAAAATGAGAAGTGGAGCCACTCTTGTCTAGACCTCCTTGGCGTTCACATCTGAAGATTCAGCTCAGCTTGAACCTGCGAGTTAGGGAAAACCACCCCGGCCAGCACGTGATGTTTGAGAAAACACCTGCCTGTACTGGGGTTCAATCTGGGAACAAACCGTTGTCTGCAAATATGGGTAGGTGAATAAAGAGGCTTCTTGGTGCATCTGTGTCTGGAAGCTCTCAGGTAGGGAGTTTTTTGGAGGATACGTTTCGTCTGGGTCTGTGTGAGCAGCTTGACCCTGCCTCTGGGCAGCAGAACCGCCGCACCCACCGCGGGGTTAAGAAGGGACCTCCCTTTCCCAGGATCGGGCAATTCCATCCAGCTGCTAAAACTCGCTGAAGGACTGAACTCTCCTTTCAAGCCACTAAATAAATAAAAGCCGAGGCCAGGAGCTGCAGAGGGGCATGCTGGGTAAGGGCTGGCTGCCTCCGCTCCGGCCTGGCAGATTGCTGCCTGCTGCATAGACGAAAGCCATCTTCCAGCCGGTGATTTAACATTCCAAGGGAGCAGATTAATGCCTGCAAACTTCTCAGTGGAAGCATTCAAACGCTAATTGGTAGTTGCAAGTAATTAAAGTAATTTACTCAGATTATAAAGAAATTTCTTAACAGTGATTAAGCAACTCTGGGACGTGTGTAGTTGTTTGTAATCACTCCCCCAGGGGGATTAAAGCTCTTGGCTGCATGTAATATGTCTTGTAACACCCTATGGGTCCTGTTGGCTCATGATAGCAGAGAACAGCTTGTTGGAAGAGATATAAATCAGGTCTGCACGCACATAAAGTACATCACATAGGGAACAGATCTCCTTCATGGTCCAAGCCTGGGGAGCAGGAGCTCCCTGGCGAAGGCAGACATCCCATTAGCCGGGTTTTGCTCCACAGACAGAGTCCATAGCATCCAGCCATAAATATTAACGATGGAAAAGGCAGAATGGAGGACAGACAAACACAGCCCTCAGCGTGGGGACAGGCTCATGGGATAACTGTGTGGGTACTTCTGCTCGCTGGTTTCCATTTGCTAACCCATAAAATAGGAATCCTTCCACTGAACTAGTTGTTTTAGTGCTCCAAAAGTAACGGAGGAAAAGTGCCAGATATCTGTTAAGATGATACTTAACAGATTATACTTAGCCAGCACTAATCAGCAGATTATCACTTAGGTTATTTCATGTCCTCGTTATCCTGGCCAAGCCTTGAGACCTTGCTCAGCCTGGATTTAGGCTCAGAGAGCCAATTCCCACTTTGAGACATGCGGAGGAAGAAACCCGCATTGCTCATCTGCGACGTAGGGATTTTTCTTGCTTACATTTTGCTTTCTAGTTAAGACGTTACGCAGTGATGTATTCCCTCTCCAGCTCAGAAATGTGCACACATGGCTTAGCGAAATTCGGTAGAATCATGTCAAAAATAAACATCCCTAATTTGTTGTGCTTCCCACTGTTGGGGGCAGGCACCCTTTATGTTAGAAAGGACTGGAGGAGCCAAGGCTCCTGAGGTGTTGTCACAACTCCCCCTGCCCTGTTCCACTGACTCTGGACAGGCTAGTTGTCACTTTGACACTGGCCATCAGCTGGAGCATGTCCCCAGTGGGCCAGAGGGATCCCCACTACAGCCCTTGCCCAAAGCACGACCCCAGGATTAGAATTTCTTCCAAGTCTGCTCCCCCCGGCTGAGCACACGCAGGGCTGGGGAACATCCCTGGGGCTGACGGCACCATCTCATGTGTCTTCTGATGGGCAAAGCGGTGCTTACCCTGTCTTGGAGTCAGAGCCCAGACGCTCTGCCTTGCCTTCAGCAGATTCCATTCTGCTACAGGGCTCTTGCAACTTGACTAAGATGCCTTTAAGGTGTATGTCCAGGGAATCAGACAATTACAAGGAAAACAAATTCTTCGTACCTTGCAACCTTCTTCCCTCACAACCCCATGGCTGGGGTCTAACTGTTCCTCAGCATCACTACAAGTTATTTTTAGAGTGTTTTCTCCATGTTGGGAGTAAAGAATTGTAAATATTGCACAAATGCTGACTGTGGAAGGATGCAAGTTTACCTGTGCAAACAAGCATTGAGCAAACTGGGAGCTCAGCTCCTCATCTCCTGCGATTACTTTGGCACATCAGTTTGGTATTTGCTTTCCGCAATTTTTTTGGCCGAAAGAAGCCAATTGTTCAATTTATTATTTGATTATTTTTTTTCCTCCTCTCTAAAGGCAGCACAGAAAGGACGGAGCACATTCACATGTTGTTTGTTTGCCCATTTGAAGCGTGTGCCTGGGAAGAAGACATTGTTCCGCCAGCTCTGCTGAAGGACAGAAATACACCCCAACCTCCGGCGATGCCAATGCACTCAGGGCCTGCGTGGTGGCCGTTGTTACATTGTGCTGCATGGGACATGCCTCCCAGCCTCAAATATAAATAGATTTATTTATATTTTTTATTTTTTTTTTCTCTGTTCTGTTTACTGTGCGTAGAAATCTGATTTTCCCTAATGGTCCTTTATAAATAGTTTCCACCCACCCTCTGCTTGAAAGCTTCTCTGACTCACATTGGAAATTAGGTTCTTCCCCTCCTCGCTATTGAGAACAATTATAGCTCTTTGTTCCACGGGAATTAAGAAGCATGAGGGCTGAATCCATCCACAGGAAAATTGTCACTCTCTTTTGTTTTCCGCCTGCAATAATTATCCTGCCAACCGCTCACTCTGACATCCTTAAACCCTCTGTGCCTCCACCAGGCATCCACCATCCCTCCCAGCGCCAGTCTGCCGGCGTGCTTTGTGCTGATTCATTTTTTTATTGGCTTCTGTCAGACACACATCCTTGTTTTACCTTTTCTTCCCATTTCCCACCCAGACGTGCTTTCCCGTCGGGAGAGAGGCATCCCAGGAAGGCAGGACTGGCTGAGGTAGGAAAAAGGGGGAACACCAGGTCCTTCAGCAAAACCCCGGGAGTGTATGATTTCTCACCAAAGCTGGCAGCTCCTTTCCCCATGGGGAGGGGGCACAGCTTCGGGGTGCCCCCAGGGGATGTCCTGACTAAGGGGTCCAGGCGTGATGCTTTGGGGTGACAGAGAGCAGAACGCAGCAAGGAGAGGAGGCGGCCAGAGGAGCTGACTTGGGAATCAATGGTTTTCTCTTTTCCACAAGTCTGCTCCGAAGTGAAAACCCCCTGTTTTAAAGAACACAACCAAATCCTACCCATTTTTTTTTTTTTTTAAAGGATCCAAAATGACTAACCATTGACCCCTCCAGCCACACACTCATTTTTCATTAAAGTGTTCCTTGGATCTTATAAGCAGAGAGAGAGAGAACAAGCAGGCGAATGCGCGAAAACAACCAAGAGTGCCCTGGGGCTATAATAACCGAGGTAGGAACATTTTAAATTATACCTTGGGTCAAAATGATTTTAGATTGATCAGAAACCAAAATTACCCCTGAGTTCCAGTTGATTGTCTGTGTCTTGAGTTCATCTGGAGGCTGCGTTTCTCCAGCAGCCCCCATTATCATTATTATGAGGAGTGTGTATACATTGACCCTGTTATTTTAAGCAGCAGAGGAGAAAAGAAGGAGCCTTTGAACGTTAGAAACCCACCAGTTGAAGGCAGTGCACCGACTGGAGAAATGTGCACTTTTCATGTCTGCCCTCACACCAAGGCCCAGGTTCTTCCTGGACCTTGGTGGGGAGTCCCCATGTCTCCTGAGGGATTGAAGAAGTCCCCCTGAGGCCACAGGGGCTGCCGCGGTCCTTACCTGAGCACCCCAGCAGGGAATGTTGTGGCAGATGTGCCACACTCAGGAGAGCAGTGTACAAAACAAGGATAGTATTGGTTTTTCATTATCGAGATGCTGATAGCAAGACAAGAGCATTTAGTAGCCGGGAGCTGGGAAACAAAAGAGCCCATTACCTTGTAAAGTCTCTTTAGCACCTTCTTGCTCACACCTTAAATGGCTACATGTCCTTGGGGGCAGCCTGTGAAATCCCCACCAAGGGCTAGGGTACAGGCACAGGGAGGAGCACCATCTCCTCAGTGTGTTTAAAAATTAGTTTAAAAAAAGAAAAAAAAATACGTATTTCAGTTTATCATAGAATCATAGAATCATTTTGGTTGGAAGAGAACCTTGGGATCATCAAGTCCAACCATCAGCCCCACTCTACAAAGTTCTCCCCTGCACCAGATCCCCCAACACCACATCTAATCTGCTCTGAAACACAGTCAGGGATGGGGACTCCACCACCTCCCTGGGCAGCCCATTCCACGGTCTGACCAATCTTGCTGGGAATAATTTTTTCCTAATGTCCAGCCTAACCCTGCCCTGCTGCAGCTTGCAGCCATTCCCTCTTGTTCTATTGTTAATTGCCCATGAGAGGAGTCCAGACCAGCAGTGGTGTTCACGGAGCAGGGGGACGTTTTCCCAGTCAGCCTGTGTTGCTCGACTTGGGGAGACATGTAATGAAGTTGCTGCTCTCTCCGTGCCTCCCTGGGCTGTGACACGTTCGATACCATCACAAATTACTGCTCTGGGTAATGCATGATTAATCCAGCACAAAGTACCTGCCAGTTGGCTGGGGTTGGGGGGTGAAACCTTTGCCAGTAGTTAACATGGCACATTATCAAGGGGGAAGGGGAGAGCAGCAGAGAAACACCAGCCAGGGATGGTGGGAATGGGGCTACCACTCTCCTGGGATGGAGAAGAGAGGTGTGTGTGTGGGGGGAATGGGTTACACAGGGTCCTCACACGTGCAGGGATTTCCTGTGTCACCTCTCCATCACCTCTCCATCAAACCTCTCCTGGTTTCTGCCAAGGAAGACCGTGAGAACGGCTGGAGAGACACAGCAGTGGAAAGCGATACGGGCCATGAGTGACAGGACATGCTAAGCCTCTGCCTGAATATAAGCAAAACCCCTGAGCTTGCAGCTATCAGCTTGCAATCAGCTAAACTCCAACGTCTATTTCTGATGAGCCTTTTGAGCCGGTGCCATGTTAGTCCTCTACGAGGAACTGCTGTTCTTGGCCCACTGGTCTCGGTCTGGTTACACTGGAAAGCATCAGTTGATGCTGATCAGCCAGGGCTCTCACTGTAGCAGGTGCCAAACTGGGCAGGAGAGGGTTACTTAACTAAAATCACATTTTGAGGAAAATGTTGGATATATTTCCCATCCTTAAGCTGGATGAAAAAGTAGAAATCTTCACCAACCACAAAGTTTGGACCTAATGATTCCCAAACTCCTTCTTGGACCAGAAACAACCGTTTCTTCGATTTCTCAAAACAAACATTCTCGATGGATTTTTAAGCCCTTCAGGAATGGCAGCCTGTTACATCCTAACTTTCTGGGGTTTCCTAGCAATTCTGGTGCTCGCCTTCTAAGTTTTCCTCCAGTTTTGTGAAAAATTGTAAATAAACAGTTTATTTTCAGGTAGTACAAAGGAGCAAGTAAACTAACTGGGAAAATTGCTGAAACCAGTGTGTTCTCCCAAATGCATTTGATTCTACTTTGGTCCAGAAAACTTCAAACAACTCGATCCACGTGCTAGAGAAGGATGGTGATTCCTTGGACGGTCACGAGCAGAGATGAAGCCAAGCCTCTGCCCCCGTTGCCACTGGGTGCTCCAAAGCACCGCTCAGACCCAGGGGAAGCTGCTGGGGGTTATGGGGAAAGCCAGCCCCCATCCATGGTGAGCATGGCTCACTCACCCAAAGCATGTCACACCATCACTGGCCCCCGCAATGAGCCATCAGACTGCAACAGCCTTCGGTCCTGACTGAGCTTGCTTTGGATTTAAGCAAATGACCTTGAGGTGAAAGCTTCTGTATCCTATTACCAGTTCCAACCATCTACAGCCCAGACATTTATTTGTGTTGAGACAGAAGAAAACATCCCGTGGACCAGCAGTCCACAAAGGGAAAGAAAAAGGTTTCTAGAGAAAGCAAACAAATTGTAGGTACGCTTGTGTTACATGATTTTTAACTAAAGCCTCTCCTCTCCGCAGAGCAACAGCAAACGCAGTGGGAAATAAAAACAAAATTACCACTGCAAAGCCTATAATTGCATTTCAAAACCTACAGCCATTAATTCCCACAAGCACCAGGATCAGAACTGCAAATAAAAGCCGCCGCCGATGTGTTCTGCATTCAGGGAGATGCTCCGCGAGCGCAACGGAAACGCTTCCTCTGCTTGGAGGATTTGGGGCTTTTTTTTCACGTGTGCTTTTTACCCCGAATAAGGTAATTACTTTATTACTTTTAGGAAGCTGCCTGAGATCCCACATCGTTAGGGGAAGGCCGGGGTGGATTCACAAATGGCTGTGTTTGTAAGGAATCTGCGAGGTCTTTTTCCCCAGCTGAGGCCCAGGGCTGACGCAGCCGCTCCTGGTGCCAGCAGTGGGGAGCCCCATGGCTGGAGGTGCCCCTGATGCACAGGTGGGGACAGCACCCAGCACCGCCCAGGGATTAGACCTCCATGGGCATGGAGGGCAGGTTGTGGCTTCTTGCCACTGTCCTGGGCCTGCAAGCAAAAGCCTATTTCATAGCTTGCCATTGTTAAGCCTGCTCAGGCCTAAGTAACTTATCAGGGCACATTTTCTTCATTCTTTTTCTTTTTTTCCTTTTTCTTTTTCTTTTTCTTTTTCTTTTTCTTTTTCTTTTTCTTTTTCTTTTTCTTTTTCTTTTTCTTTTTCTTTTTCTTTTTCTTTTTCTTTCCCTTTTTCTTTTTCTTTCCCTTTTTCTTTCCCTTTTTCTTTTTCTTTCCCTTTTTCTTTCCCTTTTTCTTTTTCTTTTTCTTTTTCTTTTTCTTTTTCTTTTTCTTTTTCTTTTTCTTTTTCTTTTTCTTTTTCTTTTTCTTTTTCTTTCCTTTTTCTTTTTCTTTTTCTTTTTCTTTTTCTTTTTCTTTTTCTTTTTCTTTTTCTTTTTCTTTTTCTTTTTCTTTTTCTTTTTCTTTTTCTTTTTCTTTTTCTTTTTCTTTTTCTTTTTCTTTTTCTTTTTCTTTTTCTTTTTCTTTTTCTTTCCCTTTTTCTTTTTCTTTCCCTTTTTCTTTTTCTTTTTCTTTCAAATTCCTTTTTCTCTTTTTATTTCTCTTGTTTTTTTCTCTTTTTCTTTCTGTTTTTCTTTTCTCTTTTTCTTTCCCTTTATTCTCTTTCTCCTTTCTTTTTATTTTTTTTTTTAAAACCAGGATGAAAACAGTTTCTTAAGCACAGTCTGGGACTGAACCCAAATGTTACCAAGGATAAGGACCATCAACTCTGCCTCTCCAACAGATGAGCAAAGTTGGAAACCTTCATGTGTCCTCATGCACGGGGGACACTGCCATATACATTTAAGTCCCCTAGGCTTCCTCTGCTTTAGGCTCTAGCTATAACTCATACAGGAATAGGAATTATCTGCTGGGGAACTCGGGGCATGAAATCCCTGGATTGAGCGGTCAGTGTGGGACCAGGATCCAGAGCTGCCCCTGTGACATGGCACAGACTGGGCTCACCCCTCTCCAGGGGGCGCATTGGTCAGCACTAATGCCTAGAAAATGTAAAAGGGGTTTTGTAGGCATTATCTCCGTTTTCAAATAACCTGTGTTTAAATTCAGCTTTAATTAAAAAGGGGGGAAATATGCCCAGGTAAACAATTTCCATGCAGACAATGGGCCAGAGCAACAGAGAATTCCTCTGACCCAACAGGCCTAACTTTTTGAAAGGTTTAATTAAAAAGATTGAAAATTTTGCCAGAGTAAATTGCCCAGAGACCCAGGCCTTTGAAGAGGTGTAATGAGGGCTATTTGGCCCCATGAAGGATGCTCCCTGTGCAGGAGCACCGCAAGTGAAAGAGACTCCTGTTTCACGGTGGGAGCCAGGGTGATCTGTGTGCAGGTGATGCAGGAGCCACCTAGAAGCAGAGCCCTGCACCCCTGGAGACACCCTCCCCTTGTGAGTCCCCTGGGATTGACAACCAGGCACTTTCCATTGCTTCCAGGCCACCTCCTGAAGCTCTGGTTTCCTCTGCTGTAGAAGGATGGAGGAAACACCCCTCCACCACCCCCTGACAAATACAGGGGGTTTGGATGTGGTCTGAAATGGGTTTTGCATGCAATTTTTTAGGTCTGAGAGCTGTGTACGGATGACCTCTGCCCATTTCCTAGCTCCACAGGACCTCCATCACAAAGTTACTGCTGCCTCTTGTCATCCTCCATGAGAAAGACCCAGGAGCCAAGGTCCTTTGCAACTGGTCCTTTGGGTCAGGGTTGGGATGCACAGTGCTCAGTTTCCACGGTGAGGACCTAAACTTGGATATTCAAGGCTCGTCGCCGTGGTCAGGTTTCCCAAAGTGCTCAGCAGCTTCTCTTTCTGCCACTTTTCTTTAAAAAAATAAAGAAGACCCACGGGCCCCTTGAAGCAATGAGTGTTATCTGGGGCTTGTTCCTTCCATCGCTCTCCTCCGACACTGGTTCCCTGTATGGCTGCATCCCTCTTGCCGGCTTCATGCACTGCTGCATCCCTCCCACCGCAGGTCCCATGGCTCCTCCCCAGCCAAGGGGGACTTGAGGGGTGGCCTTTTTGTTGCTGGGTGGGAGTTAAATGCCACAGCACTAAATTCACTCGGAGGAGAAAATATTTCACAGTTGCTACCAGAATTGCTCTTGCGGCTTCAAAGAGAGCTCACTGCTTTCAGAGTAACGGACAGGAATTCAATAGTTCCCCCTGAGCACAGACGGGCTCCTGCTGCCATTGGGCAGGAAGTTAGAAAGAGAAAATATTTTGAAGAAATTGGAACAAGGAGGCAGAAAAACCTAAGTGGCTGCACAATAAAATTAAAATAAGGAAGAAAAGAAAAGAAAAAAAAAATAAAATAGAAGTACTTGTTAGAGATGGAGCTGCTCTAGGAATGAAAGAGCTGTGACGGGCGTGTGTTGATGCCACCAGGCATAACAGAAAAGAAAGGAAAACCAGGAGAGTGGGTTTTTTAACGTTTACTCCAAAAACACTTGCTGAACACAGTGCAATCTCTTTGATATGAAGGTTAATTGAAAGAAATGGTACAGACCGCTTGGAACTCGGTCTTAAATAGCTCCAAAGAAGAAGAAAAGTTTGGGGGGAAATAAAGGAAGGCAACGAAAGCGCAGTAAGAGCAGAAAAACAGAGGATTTAAGAAAGACGTGGGAGAGCGAACGGGAACCGCACCCCCGGCTCACGCAAGGTTTTTACCACGGCGGAGTTTGCCTCCTGCCTATATCATTCCATGCCCCATCACACCATAGCAGTAAGTAGTGTAAACCCAGGGTGTTATCCCAGAAATAGGAGGTGCAAAATATTGTAGGTTTCGTCCTGGAATGGTGATGCAAAGCGGAAAGTCAAGGGAAAAGGATAGAAAGTTACAGGCAGACTCGTAACTTCCTCCCCAGGCCTTAAGTTGAGCCATTGCTCAGGTCATGAACCTCTAACTGAGGACATTTTTAGAAGTCTATAGATCCTGTTTAATATTCTTCCCCCAGGCCTCTTTGTTCCTCCAGGTTTGGACCAGAATGAGAAATGAAAACACTCAGCTGGGAAAGCCGGGAACAATTCTTGGGGTCTGAAATTCCAACAGAAATCACCATGGGGTGCGAACGTCACGGGAGAACTTCTGTGCCATAGTTTCAGAGCGAGTTCAAGATCAAAAGGGTTCAAGATAGTCATCTGAACTGCTGGATGCTTCTCTGAAAATTTCTGCCTTGTCTCTAGTCAGCACTTCTCTGAGTCTGGCTGTCAGCATTTCCACAGCCTCTGCCACGGCGCTATCTGCTCGTAGGACATGAATGAGCTCTGGCACACACCACTTTGGGGCTTCTTTGTGCTCCTTTTCTTGGCAGTGTGCACCCCAGCAGCCAGCTCCATCCCCAACACAGCCCTCCTCCTGCCCCCTGGAGCCATCTGAGTCCCACCAGCCCTAGGAACGCACCCGACTGTAGGGGTTCAAGGCATCCATCTACCATCTACCATCCATCAAGGCTCCCATCTACCGGGTGAAGGACTGTTGGAGAATTTCTAACCCTTGGCTCCATCACCAATATTTGAGCTATGCTGTAATTGGCCATAAAAGACTCATGGTATTGTTTGTGTGCCTTGATTAGCTGAAAGTGAAAAGCACTTACAATGCAAATTTCCCTTTAAAAAAAAAATAAAATCCTGTTTCCTGCAAATCCTCAATGAATCAGCTGTTGAAATCTCCCACTGAGAGCACTCCTGCCAGTAAAAGTTGATAGTGCTAATGTTTGTGGAGTGGGAAGGCAAAAGGGGGAAGAAGCAGCTAAAGCAAACTCATCTGAACCCTCAAATATGTGCAGAAAAACCCGCACGTTATCTGCCCCAATCTGTCCCTGATGGTTCACCCCACAACCAGCCGAGATTGATAGCCCCGTACCCAACCTCTTTCCTTTCATGGATGAAGATGCAGCTGTGTTTTCTTTGTTCATACTCCCTTTTTTCAAATGCTGCTGTTGCCTTATTGAAGTCTTTGAAAAATATTCTGTATAGAAACAATTCTGCCGACGCATCAGTTTTCTCTGTGCTTTCCTCTCCCCTCTATCTCCCCCCTCACCCCCCCCCTGCTCCTTCTTTACCACTCAGGACATTTGCATGAAAATGACTGCAGTATTTCTGAAGAGATCACCTGGCAGTCTCAGTTTCTGCTGCTCTCCTCCTCCTTGTGAGGTCATTTCTTCTGTGTAATGATGTAATGGGCCTCAGGGGCAGGTTTCTGATGTCAGGGGAGGATGGCTGGGGAGCCAGGGTGGGCAACGCGACTCCTGGCAGCTCCCTAGGACCGCAGGCAGGGATGCAGCACATGGACACCAGCTCCTGCCTTCCCCGACCACCACTCCATCCTAGCCCATCTCCAAGCCACCTCCCACCACCTCCTCCCCATGCCCCTCCAGGAGCTTTCTTGCCCCCAAACACAAGGGACAACTGCAAAAGTCACGTCAGGAGCATCAGTGCCATCTGGGACTACTTGTTTCTATAAAAAGCATTTATTATGAAGAAGAAGGAAAAGAAGAAGAAGAAGGAGAAGAAGGAGAAGGAGAAGAAGGAGAAGGAGGAGAAGGAGAAGAAGGAGAAGGAAAAGAAGGAGAAGAAGGAGAAGAAGGAGAAGAAGAAGAAGAAGAAGAAGAAGAAGAAGAAGAAGAAGAAGAAGAAGAAGAAGAAGAAGAAGAAGAAGAAGAAGAAGAAGAAGAAGAAGAAGAAGAAGAAGATTGTGGCCCAGCACAGGAAGAGAAGGATGGGACTCCTCAGATAGGGGATATTTTAATACTCCAACCACTTTCTGCTCTGTAGTACCCTGCTGCCTTGCATACACAGGGACAGGTCCAGGTTTTGGATCAAAACTTGGTCTCAGACTCTGGGTTGGGAAGCAGCATTGCTGGAGAATGCAATCTACAGAGCAGAAAATACTGTTGAGATAGAATCATAGAATTAGAATCACAGAATCATAGAATGGTTAGAGTTGGAAGGGAACTTAAAGATCATCTAGTTCCACCCCCCCTGCCCTGGGCAGGGACACCTCCCACCAGACCAGGTTGCTCAAAGCCCCATTCAGCCTGGCCTTGAACCCCTCCAGGGATGGGGCAGCCACAGCTTCTCTGGGCAAATCTTGAGTCCTCATCCTGAGTCCTGGACACATCTTTTGCTTCTCAGCAAGAAAAAAATGCCCAAAGCTGAAGCCATTTTGAAGCAGATTGATCTCCCCCCTCCCTCAGCATTCAGCTAAAGCAGACCAGGGGCAGGCACGGCGTGGCGCTGGGAACCCCCACCTCCCCAAAGAGCACACGAGTAAACTCTGTGTCCCATGCAATGGGCAGGGAGCCCAGGTACCATCACAGATCGATCTGATTTAGAGGATGTAATTTTTAAATTCTCTTTTTACTGTCCTGGCCTCAACCTTTCCTTCCTTTCTTTTCCGGATGCTGTTTTTTCCATCTTATCTTCTTTCATCAGAATCTTGTTTCCTCCTGCTGGAATCACCACATTCCTGATCTATATGCAGATTAAACCCTGGGAACAGATGCTATTGTCAACTTTTATTAGTTTATTGCATTAAGAAAGGAAGATATCTTTGCAGTCACTGGTATAAAATAAGACTCCGCACTTCCACTGGAAGCCTCATCTCCTGGAATCGAGAGCAAGGGAACAAAGGCTCTTCTGAAGCGGAGCCATGCTCACAAACCCAGGCCCGTGTATCAGCTGTAGACAATCCCCAAGACTTCTGGGACGAGCAGAGCGATCCCCCAACACGTGCAGCAACTGTGCAATGCCCTTACACAGAAGGCAAATGATTTCTGAGTTCAGCAGCCAGCCTCAGGGGGAGAATTTCATTCCCTGGGATAAGCAAATGATGAGGCCACTTTAAATATTTGTATTACTCTCTCTATCTGTATTCTACTTAAAACGGCGCTCTTGCCTCCCGACTGCTGAACACCATCTTTTCAATTATGGGGAAGTTTCTTCCATGGCCTCATGCTTTGCTCCTTTGCTGTTTATGCATTTATTATTTACACAGAGGCCTCCAGTTGCAACTCTCAGTCTGGGAAAAATAAAAACTCCTCCAGCGCTCTGTTGGGCGGCAGATAAGAGAGGCAGGAGAACTGCCAGCTCCACCAGAAAGGGAAAGAGGCAAAAATACCCACAGCCTCTGTCCCTCTGCTCTTGTTGGGAACTTGAATTCAGCTCCCATGGGTCGAAAGAAAACCTTGCTCATCAACTGAGCATTCCATATTTCATGAGCAGTTGGAGTAGATGTTCCCTTCCAGTTGAAAAGGTTCTATTCTATTCTATTCTATTCTATTCTATTCTATTCTATTCTATTCTATTCTATTCTATTCTATTCTATCTTATCCTATCCTATCCTGCAGAGCTGTGGGAGAAGCTGGGACATGCCAGGCATCAGGACTAACCACTCCATCATAGAATCATAGAATCATTCAGGTTGGAAGAAACCCTTGGGATCATCAAGTCCAACCATCAGCCCCACTCTACAAAGGTCTCCCCTACACCAGATCCCTCAACATCACATCTAATCGGCTCTGAAACACAGTCAGGGATGGGGACTCCACCCCCTCCCTGGGCAGCCCATTCCAGGGTCTGACCACTCTTGCTGGGAAGAATTATTTCCTAATGTCCAGCCTAACCCTACCCTGCTGCAGCTTGAAGCCATTCCCTCTTGTTCTATCACTAATTGCCTGTGAGAAGAGACCAGCACCAACCTCTCTACAACGCCCTTTCAAGCAGTTGTAGAGAGTGATGATGTCTCCCCTCAGCCTCCTCTTCCTCAAATTATATAGTCCCAGCTCCTTCCATCGCTCTTTGGAAGATTTATTCTCCAGGCCCTTCCCTTCCTCTGCACTCCCTCCATCATGGGTCACCTTTCCAAGTCCTGCAGCCCTGAAGGTCTCCACCTCCTCCCTCACGCCCTGAGCCTGGGTGATGAGGATGCTGGAGAAATCCCCATCAGGTGCTATGACTCCAACACGGGGAGTGTGAAAAATGGCAAAGGAGCAGCCTCCCTGCCGCTTGTAGGGAGGAAAAAAAAAAACAACCAACCAAGTGAAAGCACAGAAAAGGAAATGTAAGAGAATCTGGGCTAAGCTGCGCTTTTAGGGAGCAAGCTTTGGTTTACATTTTATGATGTTTCCCTGGCAGGCATCCCAGAGCGCTCTGCAGTTTCTGTGTGAGAGCTTCTGGGGAGGGGGAAGCAAGGGGGGGCACAGGGGAATGTCGCTGCTGAGGGGGGTTGAGGCAAATTGCTGCTCCCTCTCCTTGCTGGGCACCTAACTGGGTTAATGGGGCATGTATTTTTAGCACTGACTGGCCAAGCCCGTGCGGCTGCTATTACTTAACCCCAAGGCCACAAAACCAGGTGAAACTGGGGCTCTTCAGCAAACAAGATTTGCTGCAAAAGGCTTGTGGCTTCACTCTCTTTCCCCCAGCTGCAGCACCCCAGCGCCCACCTGAGCGGGCACCCACCCACCCGAGCTCAGGCTTTTATTCTCCTGCTCGGCCAGGTCAGGGCAGCTCAGTGCAAAGACAAAATGTGCTGCAGTCGCAGAAAGAAGATGGATTTCTTCCCCAGCTCAGCTGCCCTTGGCTCGCTCACAGGGTGTCTCTCCACACCCTGCCCCATAAGCTGACCTCCTCCCATCGTCTGTGGCAAGGGACTGCTGCTGGGGGATGACTGAACTCCTGCATCTGCCCCAGGCATTGCGGTTCCAGGACCCGGGCTGGCGGTGACCATGCTGCACGGCAGCTACTGCAGGTAGAGCTCCAACTCCCCAGGATAGATGGAAGCACTTAACTCCATTAACCAGTCACTTTCCACGCTTGCTGGCTTGCATTTGAACCAAAGCAGGTTCAGCAGGGAAGCACCAAAGGCAACTTCTTGTCAGTGCAATTTAAACTCACACCTTCGTTCCTGGCAGTCCTGAAAGCCCTTAACACTCTCTGCAGTTCTGGTTTGGTCCTTCTGTTTTATCTCCCGAAATTCCTCTCTTGCAGCAGAGCTGGTGGGAGTGATTAAACGTTTCCTTCGTTCTAGCAGTCTTACAGTGGCAGGTAAAAAAACCACAATAATAATAAAAAATAAAGAAACAGAGAGGATACAGCAACCGCTGTCATCAGTTGCACGTGGTTGTCTTTGCAAGCGGCTGGTGTCTTCAGGCCCCGTGGTAGAACTTCAGTGGTGGTCCTCTGCTGCGTCCCCTGCCTCGTCCCCTGCCATGAGGCTGCTTCCCCATCCCCGCCTCTGCTGCCGCCTTCTCTTTGGGGATCTCCTCCCGCACATGCAATCAGTTTGCACGTGTAACCTGGAATCCGGGGGTGTTTAAACAAATTCTAATTAGAAACTACATTCCAGCACGGCCTGAAGATTTCCCCCGCGCACCCACAGCCTTTGGTTTCCTTTTTCTTTCTCCTTTCCCCTCTCTCTCTATTTCCACCCCCCACTCCTTCTCCTTGTTAAACTCCATCCTGATTTTTCCAGCCTGTGGGTTGGCAGATATGAGCCGTCCTGCAACTGAACACACGAGGGAACAGGAGTGAGTCTGCCCTGTGTAAGAGGGGAACCTGTAGCAGGGCTGGGAACGGCACACTCGCTTGGCTCGTGGTCTCAGCTGTGATATGAGCTGGCTTCCCCTTTATTGATTGCAGTAATGCAGGGGATTTGGAACGAGCTGGATCGGGTAATGGGCTATAATTCGGTCCAGGTTTTGCAAATACATTGTTGAATATCCAAAAGAGGGAAAAGGAACAAAAAAGTCTGATGAGGTTTCTGGGAGGAGGCAGAGACGAGGGCTGAGTATCTGCGTGTTCTCGGAGGCTGTTTTTCTCACGGGGCAGTGCCTTTGTATTATCCACCAGCTCAGCAAATTACCACTTAATCCTTCATGGTGGCTTTGGGAAGGGGTGAGGTTGGGAAGCGAGAGGAGTGGGAATAAGGAGCCGTGTGAGTTTTTTGTGCCTATCATCATCCAACTGGCGTGCCATAATCCCGGCTGCTCCCGAGCCTTCCTGGCTTTTCTGGAGTGGTGTTTGATGCTTGATCCTGACACACTGGCTTGACACTCACTTCCCTTCCTAGCAGAAGGTCCCGCAGACAGACCTCAAGCTGGTCCCAAGCAGCCCCAATGCACCCATCCTCCCTTCCCTTTCTATTTTCCCTATGTTTTCCCTCTCTTCTGTTTCCTCTGGGAGTCCTCCATCCAGCAGAAGAGTGAGACTGGGGGCAGAGAACCAGTGCTGGGCTGGTTTGGGGTGTCCAGTTTTGTGGCAGGAGCAGTGGATGTGGAGGTGGACTGAAGATGCTGGGGTATAGCAAGAACAAGGACCGTAAGGGCCATGGCAGAGGCACCCCCCAGGGGTGTCCCGGCTGTTTTCTTGCTGCTGCCTGATGGGCTGGGGGGAGGGAAGGTTTCAAAGGAGCTCATCCCAAGGCCACATCTGCTACATGTGTTTAAAACAACTCATTAAAGTTCCTGAAAGGCCTAAAAAATGAGTAATTCTCTAAATGAGTGAGGCTATAATAGCCCTCTAATAAGCTATAATAGGAGACTTGTGTGCCGTTGAGTGCGCCTCTGGAGCTCGCCGGGCAGAGTAGGGCCCCCCCACCCCAAAAACCACAGGGGCTGGAGCATGGGGGCCATGTGAATGGACACGGGCAAGGGGCAGGATGGGTGCCCAGCCAGCAAACAGGGGGCAAAGGGGAGTGAGTAGCCAGGAATGAAGGGATGTCAAGGCTCTGGGAACCAGCAAAGCCTCCAGATGTACAAGGGAGAACCAGGCTCCAGGTTGTAACAGGGGAGGGCCACACCAGCACAAAAAAAAAAGAGTTTGTCATGGCATTTAGGGCAGGAAGGGATCTTTTTCTTTTCCTTCCAGCAATATATGTCAATGCACAGGAGCTCAGCAGGGAGGAGCATGGAAAATACCCCTGTAAAAAGCTTGGGGTGTTCCCTGATCCCTGCAGATGCTGGTGCTTCCCTTCATCTCCTGGTGAGTCAGGCTGGTGGGAGCCCCTCACACTCATCTGCTGCCTCTCCATAGGAAGATCCCACTGCCAGGATGGAGGCCAGGCCACGGTCCCGACGTGGCAGTGGGAAGTGGTGGGGGCACTCCTCCAGTGGGGTGCTGCAGTTTTCTTCCAGCTGGATCTGCTGCTTTGAAAATTGTGGGGATTGCTTTTCCTTTCCCACCCAGCCAACACGTCAACACATGCCGCCTTTTCACGGGACACCTACCATTGCTGCAACATCCTCCCAAATGTCAGCTGTGGGATGGATCTACCAGCTTTCACCAGGGCTGGGGCTGGCTTCTTTTCAGCAATGTCCCACTGCATTGCAAGCCAGCAGATGACATTTTACTGGGCTTCCAAAGAACTGGAACGCATTGGAAACTTCGGGATTCAAGATGTTCCTCTCTCCTCGTGAACGGCTCACGCTGCTATATTGGTGAGATGATGTACCAGTCTCTTGGCATTTCTCTGTGCTGTGACATCATGATGGGACATAACTCATCGAGCTTGTGCCTCCACGTGCAACCTGAGCTGCACGTCCCACCCTCTCCACAGGGACTCGGGACAGCTTCATCCTTGGGGCGAGCATATTTTCTCAGCATATGGGGGATTTTGGGTGGGAATTAGAGGTCTGGTGCAGCTGCCGCTTGCCCAGAGTTGATGTGCTACCTTGTGAACAGCACGTGGAGCCACCGGGATGTGCAGAAAAAGATCCAAAGGACAGTCAGAGCAGTGTTCATGTAACACATTGAGACTCTTCACAAGTTTTGTTTTGTTTCTTAAAGCACCAGGTCCTGGGCAAAACGGGGGCCTGAACTGAAGGTTTTCATTTAAAAATGGCCACAGGAAAAGAAAACTTGAGAAATAGAAGTCAAGTTTTCCCAAAACACCCCAAAAGGCAAAGGAAGAAAACCCATCATCCCTGCTCCGCCTCATGCATTGCAAGTTAAAATTTCTTTCAAGTTGTTTTTAGGGTAGCCTTGACTTCTAAACTCTTAGGTTGTCATTGTGGTGTTATTAAAGAAAATCATTTAACCCAAACCAGAGCCTCCCAGCTTCCTCAGGAGTGTTATTGCAGGCTGGGCCAACCATTGGATTTCCTCTTTGTGAGGTCACCTGCGTTGGAAATAGGACCCGCAAGCGAGTCAGATATTTCTCAGCAAACTTGGGGGCTGCTAAGTTTTGTGAGCTTCTCAATTAATAATCCTGCAGTGATTTTTCCTTCTTCCGGAGTAGGCAGGGCGTTTGGATGCGGCCCTCAGAGCCGCCGCCGGACGTCACCCGGTGCTTGGGAGGCACAGTCACGTTACAGCCTGATGTCAGTGCTGCAATCTGGGCTGGTGTTTATTTATTCAATGGTGTTCATTAAATTCCAGTTAGTCATACAGGTGTCCTGTCCAAGAGGAAGGTCAGGGAGAGGAAAGGAAATGGAAGAGAAACAAAAGAGAGCCTGTGAGACACACAGATGCATCCTTTACCGTGCCCAGGGATGCAAAGGGGTTTCTCCTGGTTATCCAGCTTAGAGAACGCAATGCCTGTGCTGCCAAAACCAGGACCAGCACAGGAAAAGGATAGTAACAGAGTCCCTTTGGGGGTTGGAGCACATGGCTGACATCCTTGAGTGCCTGGGACATCGTCTCTCTCATCCCTCACCTCCTCCCAGCATCCCCCCAGTGCAGGGGCTGGGGCTCGGTGCCGGTTCATCCCGGCTGGGCCCTGGCATCGTGGCACACGCTGAGTGGCCGCCTGCCTTGCCAAGAACAGGATCTCTCAATAACCCAATCTGACTGGCACAGCCCTGCCAAGCCTGAGGCTCCCCGTCGTGTTGCTTAATGCTGCAAAGAGCTCCTGGTGCCGCCGAAGACAAAATGCGACCGTTGTCTTGTCTTTATTAGGGGCTTAGAGATGAAATGTTATAGCCTTGCTGGTTGCAAGAGGATGCCCCTCCTGAGACTGGCAGGCAAAAGCTGCTGGAAGCAGGCAGCGTACCAGCCTCAGCTGTGGGATGCATTTACAGGCTGAAATAGGTAGTTTCTCAGTTAAAGGGAACAGTACCTTCCTGTGCCTCTCTGCAGGCAGCAGGGTGGGCAGAGGTGCTGTGCTTGGCCATGGGGAGGAAGGGGAAAAGGAAGGAGAGTGGTAAGGAAAGGAAGGGAGGAAGGAAGGAAGGGATGGGATGGGATGGGATCTGATGCATGCCCCAGAAAGTGTGAGCGGGGCTGGAGGCTATAAAAAGGAGGTGGTGGCCGGGGTCTAGAAACACAAGGAGGACCCCTCTAAGGACACTATAGAGGGCTCACAGTGACAGAGATGGCCTATCCATACCATCATGATCTTGATATTCCCAAGCATTTGGGCTCTGTTGCTAACTGGAGCCTGGGACCTCCTCTTCTCTACCCAAGGGCAAGTTTCTCTGGAAATGAGAGAAAATCCTCCCACCTCCCAGCTGCCCACATGGCTCATGGCTATGGAACTGCCTTCCTCCCTCTCTCTCACACCTCCCTCCATTTCTGTGAGTCCCTGGGAGTTGTTAGATCATTTTTCCAGCTCCTCCAGGTGTCCATAAAACTAGCTGCAGATTCCTTGGTGGGGAGGGAAGCAGTGGTGAGGAGGAAACCCAAATCCACAGCAGTGTCCCCTCCCTGTGGCTTTCTCTGGGGAAAGGGAGAAGTTTGTCAGAGGACCAGGGCACCCAGCGCTGTGCCAGCAACCCTCAAGCAGGAGGCTTTCCACAGGGGCAACAGCCTGCCACCTTCACCCCATGAACACTGAGGGGTTTTTGCGGCTGCAAAGCCTCATCCAGTGTGCCACCGTTTGGCTCTTGGTTCCTTTTCACTAGGAGCCACCTCTCTTTGAAGAGAGTGGGGACAAGTGAGGATGAGAAAGCCTTCAACTTATGGCAGGAAGGTGTAGTGCTGCCTGGCACCACTGGAGCCCTGAGGTATAACTGCCAAACACTCTCACAAAGCCTCTGTCTTGGCAGGACATCACCCCAGAGAGGATGCTGGCAGCCTGGCCATGCCGATTCTGTGCAATGTGGAGCGTGAAGCCATCTGGGCTGGCCCACAGCAGGGAGGCGAGAGCAAACAGCTCCATCAGAGCTCCATCAGGGGAGGGATGGTTTAGGGATGAGGTGGTGGCGAGCAGCAAGTCGGCCGTGGATCTTCATCACATCTGGAAAGTCAAAAAGCTGCCCACTGGGGGAGAGGGATGGGGCTGGGGTAGGTGGAAATGATGGGGTGGGGTAGGAAGGGAGTGCAGAAGACAGAAGCAATTTCTTCTTTTCTTCTGTTTCCTTCTTTTTTTTTTCTTTCCAGGCAGAAATGATCTCATGTTTTGTCTAATCTAAATTCTGTCAAGCAAGCAGGGAGAAAGGGAAAAAAAAAAAAAAAGGAGACAGAAAGCGAGCAAGGGAAGGCTACACACAATAAAAATCTGCTAGACACATGTTCCCTGAGCTCAGAGAGCAGGAAGGGGGAGCCAAGCTGTACGGAGACTTAGGAGAGAATGGGAAGGCGTGCTGGGCTCTCTGAGCTCCCTGGGGCGAGTTTCATCCTCTTCTTCACCTGCCTAGGGAGCATGGCACTCGGGGTCAAGGCACCACCGTCCTCGGGTTGTGGGACCTCCCTGCCACAAGCTGGCTTTGGTCACTGGTGGATGCTAATGAGTCTGGGATGGTGGCCAGCCCAAGATCCCTGTGTCCCTTTACCTGTGTCTCTGACTCCTCCTGAGGAAGGAAGGGATGTTAAACATGCCAACGGCTTTCCCTCTTCTGTGTGGCATGTTTGCTCTTCCCACCTCATTCACTAGATTATACAGAGCAGGACAGATGCTCCCTTGACCGTCTCTGTGGAGGGAGGCTGAGAAAAACCTTTTCTTTCCATTCTCATCCTCCAGGAAGGTTTTCTCACCTGATAGATTTCATTGGCTTTTATGTTTTTTAGCCTCCCACAGTGTCCACGTGTGGAGGAGAGAAGGGCCGTACGAAGCACAGCCAGGACAGCCAGCCTGCTGCTTGGTGCTCGTTTGGAGCCAGCAGAAAGCAGTCAAAAGAAAGAGTGGTGGCTTTTGTTTAACACGTGGCTTTTCTCAGCCAGATCCGTTCATCGCTTGGCTACAAACACGTCGGTGCCAGCAAAAAGCGGGCGGTGTTAAGGGGGTAGAAAGGGGAGGCTGGAGATGGGAGGGGTCCAGCTTTTCTCCACTGCTGGCTTATGGTGGCAAATGCTAGCTGTGGCTTCACGTGGGCTTCTTGTCACATCCGCTCTCAGCTGCCTGCACGACAAGTTCCCAGGGGAGAGAAGTCCCTGCAGATGTCCCTGCCTGCGCAGCGCATCACCCCCGCTGGAGATGTCTGCTTTGGCTGCTGCTCTTCCACTGCAGCATGCTGTTTTCTGGGTTGTCTATGTTGCCTCCTCGCCAGAGCTCAGCTGGCTCCAGTGTGCCTCAAAGGTGGTGGCAAAACCACCATCAGGACAGCCTCCAAAGTGGCTTCTCCACTGATGATCTGCTGCGAGGTGGGTTGGTACCCAGCCGTTGCTCCCAGTATCACCCTGATCCACAGGTAAATTTAAGAATAGGTGAGTAGGCGAGATGTGGGCTTTGCCTTGTACTCCAAAAAAGCCTCTTTTCACCTCATCAGAACAGGGGCTGCAGTGAAGGCGAGCAGCAGCATGGCTCTGGTTGGCAACTCTTGCAGGTGCTCATCCCAGACAGGGCCAGGCATGCTCAGTGTCACCTGGCAAGTGCTCTCCATCCTCTGCCCGGTGTCACAGTCCCAGGAGGTGCTTGCAAGGGGACCAGTGTGTGAAGCTGGCCCAAGGAGAGCTGTTTGGTCCCAGGCAGGTTGGGGAGAGAAGTGATGGAGAGCGAGGAGGGGGGATGGAAGAATTTTGCTCAAGGTCTCCAAATGAGGATCCTGCAGTACATTCCCAGGCCACAGAAACCACACTGGAAAATTTGCTTCGAATTCTGTGCTGTCAGGGACAGGAGATGGGGCTCGGGAGAGCAAGGCTTGAGCAAGGCTTGAGCAGCTCCAGCCCAGACGGGGCCTCTTGGTGTCGATTAACAAAACAAACAAACAGTGTTGCCCATAATGAGCTCCGGCTTCGAGCGGGGGAGGAGGGTGATTAAAACAGGATGCCACCGCTGCCATGTGCTCTGGGGCTTGGGGAGAAGGCAGTGCCCATGGACCCTTCCCAGATCCCTAGGGCAGACTCCTCAGAGCCCCACAAAGTGGTCCGTTGGGTGCCGGGGGATGCCGCCGGCATCTTCCCAAGTGTCCCCAGGTGGTTTGGTCTCTCACATTCCTGCTGGTTTACTGCAGGGCAAAGCATTTAAATCCAGCCCGGGTCCCTCTGGGATGGATCTTGTAAAAGCAGGGGATTTTCTGTGTCATTTTCTGTGGTGCCAGCAGCAGGGTCCTCAGTGACTCTGCCCGGGGTGGCCCGCCCTGGATCTGGCAGCAGAAGGAGACCCCTGGGATGTGCTCTGTGCTGATGTGGCTGTGGAGATAAGCCCAGCTCCCAATCTTTACCCTTCTACCCCAGAGAGACCCAGAAAATGCACCATTACTGGACTGTTTGTAATAAAATCCCATTGCTTGTAAAAACTCTTTCAACTGAGACCCCAGATGGTATATTTTCCCTGCTCAGCCCATAGCACAGCAACAGAGTGAGACCTGCTGTAATTGAGCTGTGGCTCCAGCTCCAGGGCTCTGAGGACGGGGCTCGGTGGCCTTTCCCCACTCCATCTTCCTCCACAACTCCAGTGTCCGTCGAATCTGCCTGTTAACTGCTGGTGCTGGGGGAGCCACAGCCCTTGGCAAGGGACACTCCTTGGAGAGCAGAAGAATGAGCCCAAAACACTCTGTTTGCCTGGCCCTCAGCACTTCCTGAGCCAGGACAAAGTTCTCAGCATCTTCTCCTCTCCAACAAGGTTTTCACATGGTTTGTGTGCACCCAAGACCTGACCATGTGAGCCAAGAGGCACAGAAGCACATGAGAGAGAAGGATGGTGGTGTAAAGACTCCTCTGATTTTCCATCACGTATGTATTTGCAGCACCCCGGGTACATCTCTGGACCGTGCTCTTGCCCTGAAGATCCTGAGGTCCTGGCTTTCCTGCCATTGTCCTGAAACACAAAGCAGCCTCAGGGGCTTGGTGTGTCGGGGCAGTAATGAAACCCGTCTGGGACCCAACCGCTTCTTTATCTCCCTAGCTCCGTGTTCCTGAGGACCACGTTTTTTAATTTGTGTTGGATAAACAATATGGGATTGTGTACGCAAAGAAGCTCTAATTATCCCCTCGGGTTGTGTTTCCTTAAAGGAAATGAACTGGGCACGGCGTTCCCGCTGGAGAGGCGCACCGGCGCAATAGCTTCCAGATTTCTCCTCGTGCCACGGCAATCCGGCAGCTCCGGCAACCCCAGAGAGAGAGGAGAGGGATGCTGCACCCTCGCTCCCGGGACCTGGCTTCAAAGGACATGGGAGTCCCTCCTGCCCACATAAACACCCCTGAAATGTGGGTGCTTCCAGCAAGCGGGAGCCTGGGGGCGTCTGGAAGGAGTCTGCAACCTCACACAGCAATGGGGTCACTCTGAGAGGTCAGAGGTGCCCACTCCATCAAACTGGGGACCAGCAGGGTCCCTTGTACTGTGCAGCTTTGTCTCCTTGCCCGCAGCCCTGCAGCTTCTCTTTGTCCCCCAACCTGTTTCTGCTACCCAGCTCTTCCTTGTGTCCTTTGCTCCTGTCCAGGCTCTTGAGCATCGCTGCTCACAGGTCCTCGTGGTTCTTTCTGCCCATCACATCCTCACAGCCATCCCCTGCTCCTGCTGCCACCCCATCCACGCACCTCTCCGCTATCGGAGGCTTCTCTTTTAGGCAGGATCATGGGTGCAGCCATCAGGACTTTCTCCCAGAACCCTTTTCCCCACCCTGGGCAGGGGCTGCTGTGACAGCAGATCGATTTGCCTCATTAAAGAGGGAAGCACGGAGAGGGGATGCAGGCTAGAAACCAACCTCTCATCCAGGGCAATCCGCTCCGGGTAGTCTTGATTCAGATCTTTAATCTTACCTTACCAGGAGCTTAAGCCACATGCTCTTGCCCTGCTGCCCAGGGAAACAGTCCCCGTGGAAAGCGCTTGGATCCAGGCCACGAGGGAAATTATCTGCCAGAGATTACTTGGCGTTTGCCTGGGCCCAGGCTGGGTTTGGAGCCTGTACTATAGATAAGCTATTACTTGCAGGAATTGCTTGGTTATTCACTGAAAACTGTGAGCTGCTGTAGAAATGCCACCTCATGCCCTCCCTGGAGGCATGTAGAAGAATCCAGGTCTCGGACAGCTGGAGGAGGTCACAGCTGCTCCCAGATAGCCCCCTGTGGGCACAATCATCTGCCCATGAGAGAGAGATGAACCATGAATCTTCTGTATTTATCCCCACTCCACAAGAGTCACCAATCTTTATTTACACTGCTGACAATGGCTTGGGGCTATTTTTAGGCTTTATTGCTGATTGTATCTTTAAAGTTATGGGTAGTTAACTTGGCAGCAGGGGAGTTAATGTGGGAGGCTTTCACCTCTCCGGGGACCTGACATCAAACCCGGTTTATGGGAAGTGAAAAGAAGCATGGCGGAGCCTCCTCTTAGTCCATTGACCTCCATGGATCAGCACTTAATTGGAGTTGATGAGCAGACTGGGGTGAGGGTGGCACTGGTGCCCTGGGAAGAGAACCAAGACCTCCTGAGGAGGACAGATCTTCCGGGATGGCTCTGAAAATGGGTAGCTACAGTGGAGGGGTCAGCCCCTGAGCCCCCCAACACCCGATGCCCCCTCCCAAGAGTTTGCTCTTCCTTTTCCTTAGTGCTGTATTGAAGCCAACAAAGCCAGGCAGAGTGAGAGCTGGGCTTCTGCAAGGGGCTGCTTGAAAATTGGCTCAGGGGGTTTGGGACTGAGGATAAACAGAAATGGCAACAGGGGAACCCAGAGTTTTGGGGGCTTGGGCAGGAGCTGCAGAGGCAAGGGGGGAGAGCAGGCTGCCTGGCAGAACTTTGCGAACCTCCTAACGGGTGAGGAAGATGAAGGGCTATGGGGGTTGACCCAGGACACGCGAGGAGTGTGGCTGTGAAGTGGGGTGATTGCCAGCCCCTCGCTGCCCCACGAGCCCCACAGGCCTCGGGAGCAGCGCCAGCCCCCCGGAGCCCCTGCTGCCCTCGTTAGCAAACTGCAGGGAGAGGCCACATGGTTGTACAAGTGTAACATAAACCGTCCATTCCCCGTGCTTACTCGCTGGGAACCGGCTTTACCCAAGGATTTAAATTCAATTTGTTTTATTGAAGTTTCTTTTCTTTCCCCCGACCAATGCATCAAACTATCATTTTACTGAGATCAGCTGCTCTCAGCCCCCTCTTACGCCCTCCCTCTCCGCTCCCTCCCCTCGCCCCCCACATCCCACTGTCTGGATGAGCCCTCTAATTCTTTCTCCTCTTTCAAGCCCACCAACGCTTCCTGCGGTATTAGCCGTAGAAATGNGAGGGGGGGAGGTGGGGAAGGAGAAAAAGCACAGCGCGTGGCAGTGCTAGGGCTGACAATAATCTCTGCGGTTTTTCTCCCAGCCCCAAGTTTATCCCTGTGCAATTCAGCGTAGGAAAGCTAATAATGATGTGTCAGGAAGACCTGATGTATATTTGCAGAGTTGAATGGCTGGGCCAGCAGTGCCTCCTGCACCCCCACCCAGGGCTTATTTGTGTCTGAAGACCCCCAACCCTTTCATGCAGCTTTAATATTAGTGATTTATAGGGGCGGTCTCTTTTATTTTTTAGCCTCCTTTCATTCTCTCTCCTGCCCAACCCCTCCAAAACAGAAAACAAGCAAAAAAAAAAAAACCCAAACCCAAAAAAGAAGATCCCTGCCTTGATTGCACCTTTGCAGGTTTGTCCTATTGGAGTCTACAGGGGTGCAGAGAGCTCCAGCTCCTTCCCCCCAGCCCTGCTGCAGAGGAGCAGAGCCGAGGACCACTCAGTGAGCCCCAGAAATCTGGTATTGTGGCACTGGGGCATCTCACCCAGCTGAATGAATGCTGGGGCTCATCTGATTTACAGCTTGATTAATGAAACAGCGGTGACATCAAATAACCAGGCATCACCCACAGCAAGCTGGCCAGCGTGTTATCAGCTGGTCCCTTCCTTCTGCCTTCGCTGTATCTTGCATTCCTGTGCATGGGTGGGCTCTCAGTTAGACCCTGACCCTGCCCAGATTTATGCCCCTGTTTATCTGTCAGCGTTGGAAACCATCTGCGGGAGGAGGCCTTTAAAGCAACGGAGCCCTCAGCAGGAAGGTCACTGCAGGAGGATGGACACTCTCCTTTGCCCTCTTTTACCCCCAGTTCCCTGTGAGAAAGGGGGACAGGCTTAGGGAGGGGGGCATGAACACCATGCTGCAATCCAGCATGTCCCTGTAGGCACATGGACATCAGTGGCCTGTGGTTCACCTGGAGGTGCAAAGACCCTTTGGTGGTTCATCCCCAAGAGATGCTGGGTCAGCCTCATACTTCAGAAGGGATAGAAGCTGCTAAGTCTGTTCCAGAGGTTTCCAGAGATGCAAATTGTCCAGAGAAGAGAACCCAAGAGCTCACATTGCCTGAGACCTCACTTCTCATGGTGGCCAAAGCACTGTGGCAACAGGTCATGGTCCCATCGGACAGGACAGAACTTTCCTGCAGCCAGGATCCTGCCAGGATGGGGAGGGTGCTGGGAGCTGAGTGCTCCACGGGACTTTGCACTTGATGCCAGCAGCTCCTAAACGGATGACTGGAGCTGCAACGGGAAACACAGTCCGGCTCATGAGGTTTCCAGACCAGTTCCTAGCATTTGTCTACAACACCTATTCATTTGGGTTCCTTAAATCTGTGGAGGAAATTGCCTCGGGCTCACAAGAGTTCCCTGAGATCCCGGTTAGCATCAGACAAGGGGAAGGAAAAATACAAACCCATCAGAGCAGAAAAAAGGAAAAAAAGAAAAGGATTAAATTCTTGCTTATGCTACCTGTGACTTCAAAGTCACAAATAAAGGGAAGGCAGTAATGAAATGCAGTTCTGTTTCACACCCAGCACAGCATCCTTTGCTGCTTCAGTATTTTGGCTACCTCGCTACACCAGCAGCAACACAGGCCTTTACACCTCACAGATGGTTTGTTCTGGGGAGATTCCCAAGTTACATCTTCCCTCTCTGCCTTTTCATACAAAATGGGACCATCTGTCTCTTCCTCGCTCCTGTTTTTCCTCTCTGCACAAGTCACGCTGCCGATCAGCGTTAATGCAGGGTCCTTCTTCCCCTTAGTCTTCCTCGGAGAGCGAGAGTGGGCTCTGGTCTTCCCCGGTTCCTTCTGGCCAGGGTGACCTCTGGGCTGCTCACCCACATTTGCAGTGGCTGCAGTATTTTCTACATCATCAATCATGACAAATATCTCAACATAAGCTCTATAAAATGAGCTGGGTTGGTTGGTTGGTTTTTTTTTCCTGTTTCCTACGATATACAAACCATACAGATGTACATACACCCTGGGCACATTTAGTTTGGAGAAGGCTGAGGAGAGACCTCATTGCCCTCTACAACTACCTGAAAGGAGGTTGTAGGGAGGTGGGTGCTAGCCTCTTCTCCCAAGGGAATAATGGCAGGACCAGAGGAAATGGTCTGAAGTTGCAGCAGGGGAGGTTTAGACTGGATATCAGGAAGAATTGCTTTACTGAAAGAGTGGTCAGGCACTGGAACAGCCTTCCCAGGGAGGTGGTGGAGTCACCATCCCTGGAGGTATTTCAGAAACGTGTGGATGTGGCACTTCAGGGCATGCTCTGGTGGCTGGGTTTGTCAGGTGTGGGTTGTGGTTTTGTGTATGATTGGACTCGGTGATCTCAGAGGTCTTTTCCAACCGTGACGATTCTGTGATTCTGTGATTTTGTTTCTCAGTTGGGGTTTTGCCATCACATCTGCTGTTTGCAAAGTAACTTCTTTTCCCATTTAGAGGTGTTCCCTGGGTGCTGATGCTCTGAGATTGCATGTGGGGAGGGACTGAACGTGAGATGGCACGAGTGGCCAAGTCAAGGGGAGCAGGATTGTCCTAAATCGGCCAGTCCATCTGTCCACAGCAGTGGCTTTTCCTTCCCTGCCCTTCCCCGGTACCAGCCGTGCCCTGGTGAGGTGATAACACGTTTATTTCCTAAGGGGGAGAACAAATAACTTCCTGAGTTCTGGGTTCTTCTGCGTTTTATTACCCTGCTCCTTAGTACCTACCACTTGCAGTGGAGAGTCCCTGCATTGTAACTGCAGAAACAATTATGTTTTCATTATGAAAGCAAATTAAGGCGCTTGCTTAATCGAGTTTATTAAATACCAATGAAGTCCCTGGGTAAATGAATGGCAAAGAGGCTTTCTGTGCTCAAGTCAGGAAGGAAAGAGAGAACTGTAATCAAGGCGATGGGCTCGCAGGCACGCACAGCCCCGGTGGGCAGGGAGCTCGGGGGGCATCAGCCCAGTCCTCACAGGATGCCAGCAGGCCCCGGGGCACGTGGCCTAGTTGAGAAACCACATCTGAGGTCTGTGCCACGGCCCCAGAAGCCAGTGCTCCTGCCAACCCTCTCCTCTCCGGTCTCACTGGGGTGCCCTGAGAGGCTGGGGGGCTCAGCAGGAGCACACGTAGGGAAAGACCACAATGTAACCCCATTTCTCCCTCTGATCAGCACTTCTCCTCTCTCCCATGGCAGCCTTTGGACGGTTATTTTTAGTTCCCGTTATTTCCCTCGGGCCAACTTTTCTGTCACATTTCATCCTTTTCTCAGTGTTTCTGGTTGTTACTTTCGTCCTTCAAGATGCCTTCCCTTCCAGATCTTCTCTCCATCTGCCTTCCCCCACGCTCCCAGCCTTTAGGGGATGGAGGGGTGAGATCTCAGCGCGGGTTTGGGGATGGAGAACAGGCAGAGGCTGGCTGAGCCGGGCTGCCAGCAGGGAAGGGCTCCCCAGGCAGGATTTGGGAAGCTCTCCCAACATCGCCGAGAGGACTCTGCACTGGCGTCAGGCAGGAGGAGCTGGAAATCCCCTGGCAGCACCCCAGAGAGAGGGTTTGCTCCAGCAGCTCTGCTGCCTGGGGCCAGGTAGGAGCTGGGAGGAGCGAGGGAAGCTGAAGGCACCCCAAGTCTGCTGCTGCTGCTTCCCCATGCCCTTCACCCACCCGCCGTGATAGCAGTGGTCCCCAGCTGTGATGATGGGCTTTGCTTCATCCCAAAGCCTTCAGTGGGAGGGTGGAGGCTGCCCAGAGGAGCCCTGAGCCACGTGTCTCTTCTGGGCCTTGTACACCCATGCCAGGCAGCAGCGTGGTGGCAGCAGGGAAGCAGGCAGCTTGATGTCCTCCCCTGCCTCCATCCCTGCACAGGCTGATGGGCACCAAGGCTCTGGGTGAGGGGGATTCTTTCTCCCCAGATGTTATTTTTCTTTGAAGCTGGTAGTCACACTTGGGTGAATGGATTTCAAAGGCCAAACCTGGCTTATTTAAAAAAAAAAACCCAACCGAAAAAAAAAGGGCATAACCAAAGTGTCAGCTGATTTGAAATGGAAAACATGGTCCATAAAAAAAGAAAAAAAAAAAAGAAAAAAAAGAAAAAAACACCCAAACCAAGACTGTTTTCTATTGAAATGCATCAGGGAAAGGCCTTTTTTCAGCTTCTCTTTGTCCTTCCTTCCTTTTCCCCCAAAGCACTTCTAAATGTCTTCATCCTGCTACTGCTCCTCCGGCAGGTCTGTCCCTTCCCTCCAGCACTGCAGCTCCCAGGGCCAGGAGGGGGAGGCCCTGACTGGGTCCACATCCCAGCTTTGTGCCAAAGGGTGTGCAGGGGCTGGGGGATGCCTGTGCCAGCCCCTTGCCCTCTCCACCCCTCTCCTCCCCAGGTAGCAGAAAGCACGTGAGCTCCTGGAGGAGCAGCAGCAACGGGGTGTTTTTGCATGGCAGCGTGCCCAAGTGCATCAGCCCAGGTGATGAACAGGGTGTATTTGCTCTGTCACAACATCCTCTACCTTCCTTTGTCCCCGTGATGAAAGGAAAACCCAGATTTTCTTCCTTCGAGCTCATTTCTCTTCCCTCTGTCAGGGCTGCTGGACCTCAAAGGACGTGCAGGCAGCTTTTTGGATCTCTCTTCACTTGCTATTCAGAGAGCTGACGCTCCTGCACTGGTGACACCAGTCACTGAGCACCAGCTGGCAGTGGTGGCTTTCCTCAGCTCCCCCCTCAGTGCTGCGACCCTCCTGGGATGATGCCACCAGGTGCCGATGGGGCAGGATGGGAACCCTCACATGGCCAGGGCAGCCTGGTGGCATCCAGGGCCATCGGTGCTTTAAGGTGATGCTGTAGGAAATCTGGACTCTATTTAAAAAAAATCAAATAAATAAAAAATCGGAGAGAAAGCTTCCAGCCCAGTTCCCGATATAGCAACAGTGCTTCTGCTTGTCCTATTTTGTGGTGACTCTCATGCACCTTTGCTCAGCAGCACGGACTGTTCCCGGGGCTGCATTGCGTTAGGCCCTAACGCTCGGGTATTACTAGCCCAGGATCCTGACAGGTCTGTGTTTACTCTGGGATCTGCCCAAAGCCAAAAGCTGCCACCAAGGTGTGCAGCCATGGCTCCCCGTTGGCCAGAGACGTGGGCTCCTGCCGGCACAGGGACACAAGCTCTGAGCACCGAGAAAACTCACGCCCAGGGAAAACTGTAGCTGAGATGCTGCTGTGCTGCATCCTCTGCATCCGCTGGAGCGCTGGCACTGATGCCCACTCGGGGAAAGCCCTGGGCTGTGCCACACAGGAGCCTCCACCACATTGTGCTGAGGCTCTGGGCAGGCCCAGAAGCACTTAGGGTTTCAGAAAATGTGCCCAGAGCAGATGGGTCTACTTTAGCCCAGAAAAGCACTGGACATTTCTATAAATAATGAGAAAGCCACAGTGACACCAAGCAGGAATAAACACCTCCTGCACATGAACCCTCCTGCTCCAGGACACAAGCCAACCACTAACCTGGGGGGTTAAGAAAAAACAGTCCCTAAGGGCTTCCAGTAATACTTCCTTAAGTGCTTTTTAGTGTTCCTTGCAGCTTATTGCTAATAGAAGAGAGGAGATGTGCCTGACCCAGTCCGGGGCAGCCACTGGTGTGAGTGGTGTGACCATGCTGTATGCAGAGGCCCCCAGCATCACCTGTGCCCTGCTCACTCCATTGAACCCAGGATCACAGCTACCTTTGCTTCTCCTCTTGATGGGCATCTTCTTACTTTTTCTCTGAATTGTGGGTAGAGACCATAGAATCATAGAATCCTCTGGGTTGGAAGGGACCTTTAAGATCATCCAGTCCAACCACCAACCTATCTCTGACAAAAAAAACATCACTAAACCATGTCCCCAGGCACCATATCAACTCATCTTTTGAATCCCTCCAGGGATTGTGCCTCAACCCCTTCCCTGGGCAGCCCATTCCAAGGCTTGATAACCCTTTCAAAAATTGTTCCTGATATCCAATCTGAACCTCCCCTGGTGCAACTTGAGGCCGTTTCCTCTTGTCCTATCACTTGCTACTTGGGAAAAGAGACCGACCCCCCTGCCACTCTACAACCTCCTTTCAGGAGATCCTTTCAGATGTCCTCAAGCATGGACTGCATTATTGGTTACGTGGCACTGCTCCTATTCCTTTGCTGGGGAACTGAAGCATCACGACCCAGATGAACATCGAACACCAGATAAGGCACCTCCTCCTTTGAGAGCTCAAGATGAAGAAATCATCCAGCCTAAAATTCACAAAATTGCAAAAAAAACCCCCTCCTGCTGGAGTGTTCCCCTTCCTGGCCACGTGCCCAAGTGCTGGAGGTTGCTCCCAGCTTCTCTGCTGCCCCGGCATCGGCTGCCCAACCCTCAGCAGAGCCTCTCCAGAGCCCTTCTGCCGGTGGGAATGAGGAGGGGAGGAGGACTGGTGTGTGCAGCTGCTCCCCTGTTGTTTCCCATCTCATCCTCCCCTGCTGACTGAGCACCTGGGACCCGGGGCCTCACCTCCTTCTTCGGAAGTTCAGGTTTATTAAGTTGTGTATTACAGGCTGTTTGTAACAAATCACCACAGAGAGCAAACTGAAGAGATCGCAATGGCTTGGACCAAGCAGCAGACCCAGGTTATTTATATTTTATAATGTGAAATCTATGCTTGCTCTACAAGGGCTTGGGAGTTAGATGCCTTTCAAGCTCCTGAATAGCAAAATAAGGCTTGAAAGAAAACACCACTGGGGTATTTTCCATCATTTAAAGCAGGGTTTTTAAACTCCTCTCTCTGTTTCTGTCTCCCTCTCCTTTCCCCCCTTCCCTTCTTCTCCTTTCTTCCTTCAGTCTCCAAGGAGGATGCCCTGCAGCCAGCAGGACCCCTTTCCCACAGGGCCCATTCCCACAGTGTATGTGGGGCTGGGGAGCTGGTCTGGTGGGGCTGCTGCCTGCAAGCCCTGGGTCAGAGCTTCCCCACCAGTTGGGGTCACAGCAAGACTCAGCTGAAACAGGAAATTTCTTCTCTGTGTGTTACTACACGGTTATTCCCTGTTCGTTGAGCTGAGGACAACTCTGCCCTGGGGTGCTGGTCTCCACTCCTGTCTGCTGACATCCCCACCAGTCCCCGCACAGGGCCACAGTGGGCTGGGGTCAAGCTTCAACCCCAGAAGTTGCTTGAATTACTGTGTTGTGGGTGATGGGAAGGTCTGCCCAGCTCCTCTGACAGAGACCAAGTCCCCAGGTGTCACACACACCTCCAGCTGAAAGTTTTTGAGAGCTCCACACCAACGTAGCTGTGAAACACGGAGGTCACCAGCTCCAGGATCCACCTTCCCAGGCCTGGGACAGTAGGGACATGCTTTGAAGAGGCATCTTCATGGCTGAAAGTGGTGTGAAAGACCCGTGGTGGCTCTTAGCACTTGGAAAAAGCAAAAAAAATTAGCAGCCAGCTGCTTTCCCACAAGGTTCCACCAGCAGCTCCTGCAGCCTGACATCTCCAACCGATGCTCTCCATGAACCCAGGGCAGAGCGGAGCTCACAGACAGGGCAGAGGAAGGGTCGGGCTGGGGGAGAGGCTCACACCCACCCGGCTGGGGAGAGCACCCCGGGGTCTTTCTCCTCTGTATCCCTCTGCGACGCTGCTGCTTCGTGCGATGCCACCGCCGACCACGCATCGCCACTCCCGCTCTCCAGCGCCCAGCGCCCCCCGTGCGGGGCTGCAGCGGGCGGAGCGGGGGGCGTCGGAGGCGGCGGGAGAGACTGGTGTGTG
>VZTM01022009.1:0-30428 GCA_013400555.1 Jacana jacana | reverse complement strand
GCGCTGCCGCTAGGGGTAGATCTCGCCTAAGGAGAGCCCGCATCCAGTCTGCGGGAAGGGCAGGGAGGAGCGGGAAAGGGAGCGATGGGAAAGGAGGGGAGAGGAGAAAAGGGGAAAGGAGGGGAAGTGGACTTGGTTTATTAAGTGGTTCAGGTACTCTGAGTACTTTATTTTCACTCAGGACAAAGCATACACACAACTGATCTCCACCCTCCTGTTTCATAAGGGTTTCCTGCCTGAGCCAAACCCCAGCTACTCTAAGTGACCCAAGTGACATGGGGAAGCAACCAGTTGCCCCCCAAGTGCATGGCAACAGCAGCAGAGAGAGGGGAGCACTGGCTGGAGACCCGTCTGCCAGCTGGCCTGAGGGATGGACTGGCAAGGTAGGGCTGCTGGAAGCCCATGAGGACAGGGAATGGCCTCACTCAGGGCTCTGTGCGGGGTGCAGAGTCATGTCTCCCCTCTTACAGCCAGCCCTACCTGAGCACTGCCCACCCCAGAGGGCTTCTCCCCAACACGGGAGCCTCCCACTCCTTATCAGTGTTATCAAGGAACAAAGAAGGAAAATTATCAAACCTCTCTCCCCCCCTCCCTGGCCAGACCAAAATCTAGGGTTCAGAGGCACCATTCCATATGCATTTGTCAAAGGTGTAAGAAATCATAGGGCTGGGGGAAAGATTTCCAGCAGTTAATCAATCATAGTACTGGGACCAGTAGGAAGAGGAGACAACAGACGGAAAAGGAGACACAAAGCCACAGAAGGACCTGGAGATGGTTGGTGTTCCTGGAAGCCCATCCTGACTGGTGCTTTTCTCTGCTGTCTCAATGGTAGCAGAGGCCTGAGAACAGGGATTTACTAAGAAAGCACATTTAGGCGAAGGGTTTTACGTGTCATGGTTTGGCAGCTTCCTAAACCCTAGTGACTGAGTCATTGCTAGATGACTAAAGTCAGCTCTGCTGTGGAGATGAGGAAATCAAGGCACTGAGCAGGGCAATGAGGGTGATTCTCCCATACTGGTCATGCCAAAATTGCCTGGGGAGCTCAATGAGGCTCAGGAGCCCTCCAAGATGGTCTCCAGCTCAGCACACAGAGGGATTCCAGCAGAGAAGAGGGGCGGCTCATGGACTGTAGGGCAGGAGAAGCACCAACAGCTAAGGCAGCCTGGCTTTTACATATTTCAAACCTGGGAAGTCTGTTCTGCTGTGATGTCCATCACCATCCATGCTACTCTCCCAGGCCAGCCATCCCCAGGACCTCCTCCGTGCACCTCCGAAACGCCATGGCGCTGGGTGGGAGGCAGAGCCATCGCACAGCTGCTGGGCTGCTCCAGGCGGGAAGTGAGAATCACAACAGAGGCAATGGAAATCAAAGCAGGGGAACTGGGAAATGACCTGTCTTGGCGTTCAACCAAGCCTCGAGACAAAGCTGGGCTCTGGAATGATCTTTCAGGGTCAGCGGCTCTGGCATCTGCACTTCAGGTTTTGTTTGCACCTCTCCAAGCAGGCGAAGGAGGAGAGTGGGACTCCAACCCCTCGGGTGGCTGGAGACCTGCACACGTGGACATGGCTCTCAGAGCCCCGGAGCAGTGGGAAGGGAAGCTGATGTGGTATTAAATGGCTCTCAAGTCAGATTTGTTTCAAGCTTTTTGCTTTGAAGGAATATATATATATATATATTTAGAAAATGTTGAATTTCAGCTCAAATCCCATTAATAAACATCTCCTTTGTTCTCACATTGGGCGGATTTGATTTGCAGGATGTAGGCGGAGGACTGGCCAGAGTGATGCACCCAGGAAAAGCCACTCATCAACCTCCCCAGGGCAGGGAGCCTGGTGAGGACTTTGCTGGGATGGGAGTGGAGGCTTCCTGGGTGCTTCACAGGCAGCTGATGCCTGTGTTGGCACTTGCCATCCCACTGCTCCCAGGCTGCTTTGCCTTTGGAAACGGCGGCTGCTGGGATGTGCTCAGCTCCCCCAAGGCAGCTGCTACTGCAACATCCTTGGAGAGGCTTTTGTGGCCCCCTCCTCTGGAAAAGAGGGAGCTGAGCCAGAGGAGCCCCCTCCTCTGGAAAAGAGGGAGCTGAGCCAGAGGAGCCCAAGCTTTGCAAAGTTAGACCCTGAAAGGAAGGGATTGGGCATCATTTTTCCATTCAGAGACACTAAAGGTGAGAAACAGAATGTCAGGAGGGACACGAAACAGTCATGTCCTTTGGCAGGGTGGGAAGATGCAAGCCCCTGGGTGAGAAACAGTTCCCATGCTGGGGGGATGCAAAGGCAGAGGTGTTGTGTCTCTCACCAGGGTTGACAGGCAGAGCTGGTGGGGACAAGTTCTGGAAGCCAGGACAGGCTGTCTCTAAGGATGCTCCATGAGTGTCCATCCATGATGGGGCTGCTGGATGAGCCCGGACACCTGTGATGTGAGGGCACGCTGGTTTTCCATGTGGGTGTCTCCACTTTGCAGAAGAGAAATGAGAAGGATTCTGCCCTCCTGATGTGGGGCCCTGCAGCCACGGGGAAGTGAGAAGCATCTGCTCTCCCCACGGCCATGCACAAAAGAGATTTGCAAAGTTAGCTTAGCTTTTAAGTCTATTCATCAGCAGAGTTGCAGGTGTCAAAGTGGGTTAGCAGAAGAAAATCTCAAGAAAATAAGCAGATGGGTGATGAGCAGCCAGCAAAATAAAATCACCAGAGTGCTTTGTCTTGATTTGCTGGAGTAGCTGATAAGCTCACAGAGCATTACAAACACTGGGAGACGAATCCAGCTGCCCCATCGTGAACAGAAGAGGGCTTGGTCCCCAGAAAGCACGTTTCTCAGGATTTTCTCCTCCATAAAGTGGGAATGTATCATCACACCTTGCCACCGTGGCAGGACATTGTGCCTTGGCAGGAACATAAGAGCGGTGAAGGACCCATTGGTTCTTGGTTTAAACCGTAAGAGAATTCAGAAGCGTTTTTGAGAGTCTAAAGGGAAAAAGAAAAGAGAGAAAGAAGAAAGGAGGTGAATGTAAGAACTTGGGTGTTTCTATAGCAGCAGCAACGCCCTGTGATCAATGCTGGGAGCAGGTGGGACCGCATCCACGTCACTCATCCCAGCATGGTGACAGTGCTGTCAGCAGAGAGATAAGGACCAGTTCCTCGTACGACTGATGTCCCACCAAGCGCAACTGGGCTGAATTCCGGCCCCATGAAGCTGATGATGATGAGGGGGGGGGGAAGGAGGGAAGAAAGTGGAGAACATGTGGGAGAGAGGGAGGGGACAGAGCCAGAAGGGATGCTGAGGAGCCAAACTGCACTGTTTTTGCTGGCATTTCCCGCCTGAGAGACTTTTCTGGTGCAAGTGGCGGGTTCTCCCAAAGAACCAAGTCCTGTGAGACACTGGTGGGCATGGAAGCCATGGGGAAAGGGGCAGGCAGAGTGTCTGTGTTCCCCACCAGGGCTGACCTCTGCAGTGCAAGCAGCGTGAAAGAGGAGCTCCTGGGGCGGTGGGAGATGGGAGGGCAGAGCCTTCCTGCGCCCACGGCTCTCAGCAGAAAGTGTCCTGAGGACAGGAACTGTGAGAGCTGGTGCAGAGTCAAGAGAGCAGCTGAGAAAACACATTAATGCACCATAAAGAATGTCTGTGCTTCCCAATGATCTTTTTTATTACTATTATTTATTCATTTATACACTGCTGCTTTGCTTTTTCTTCTTTTCTTTTTTTTTTATTTTCTTTGCTTTTTTTTTTCTNNNNTTTTCTTTTTTTTTTTTTTCTTTTTTGAGTTCTACCAGGCCTTTCAATGCTTCATACCACCCTCTCCACCCCTGGAGACTGCATTTAAATACTGTCTGATCTTTAGGCAGAAAGCAAAGGGCTGGTTGGAAGGCGGGAGCGGGGGAGACCATCAGCATGCCTGACACACGCCGCAACGCCAGCGAGCAGCGCAACGCCCCGGCCGGCCACAGCTCCTCCACCACCCAAATATTTAGATTCCAAAAAGGCTGGGGTAGAAACACCAAGAAAAAAATAAATATTTTACAAACATGGTAACCCAAAACCTAAACAGGAACCCGCCGCTTCTCTCTGCCCGGTGCACGCTACTGAATCCGAGCGAGCTGCGCATATATTTCACAGCTGGGGCACTGACACTTTATTTCCTTACAAAGGAATGCTATGCGGCTGCGGCAGTAACATCAGGCAACTTTTATAGAGTTTGGGGGGACCAAGCAGAGCTATCTCAGGATGCTGGACAGCTCGTGGGTTTGGGAACGTCACGCTGGTCCCCGCGGCGCTGACTTGGCACAGCTCGGGAAATCAAACACTCTTCTCCCCTGGAGAAGAAGGCGCGTGGGGAGCCTGGGCTTGGCCAAGCTCTGTGTCCAAAAGGTCCAATACATTAATGCAGTTATGCAGATGGTAGGGTGGTGTGTGCTGGGAAGGTGCTGGGAGGGCAGGCTGAGGGACCCAGGGCAGGCTGAGAGCCCAGCGCTTGCTGGGAGCAAGAGGACCATGAAGTCCTGGATTGTGCAGGGCTCTGGAAACCTCTCCATTCCTGGCTTCAAAAGCACAGGAAGCTCAGGGACTCTGCGAAGCCCCCTGGCCCCTACACTGGCTCAAGGGCACATGGTGGTGACTGGCAGCATCGCCAGTGTGAGGATGGCCCGTGCTCTGCTCTCCCAGCACGAAAAGCATGGTCCTTCCAGGGCTCAGAGAGTCAACATTCGATTTTTGACACTATATAACTGCCACCAACCACCAGTGTCCTCCTGTCTCTCTCCGGAAAGATGCTGAGGTCTTTCAGTCAACAGTTTTTCCAGCTCCTGTTTGCAGTCTCTGCAGACCAAAGGAGACCTTGTCTTTTTGACTTGTTAGTTAGTTCATCAGGAACCTGCTAGGTGCCTCCTAGAGATGTCACATCCCTTTCTGGGAGAGAAAGAGGAGGGGTGGATGGTCCCAAACCAAAGAGGAGCAAGACATTACATCCTGTGGTGCTGTGGTTGCTGGTTTGGCTCACCCAGGGACTGGTTGCAAAGGGTGACCACCACCACACAACTCTCCCCAGTCATGCCAATGAGCCGTGGAGGAGTGAAGGAGCATGAGGTGCTTTATTGGCCTCTCAGCCCTAGAGACTGGGTGGGACCGGGCCTCAGGATCATTCTTCTGCCCCCTTGCAGCCTCCCACCCATGGACCAGGCAACAAGGGCTCACGTCTGCCCTGTACTGCCTGCTCCCGGGCTCTGTCCTGGGGGAGAGGTATGTGTGCGCTGGGAGCTCTTTGTCTTGGTAGTTGTCTAGCTTTTTTTGCCGTTGTTGTTATTTTTAATCCGCATATTGTTCTGGATTTACGTCAGAGACAGCAGGTTGGAGAAATGTGCCTGGCTTTTTGAGCACAACGTGTCAAGGTTGGAAATGCAACCCCCCCCAGCTCCCTGGGGGAGAACGTGCTGCCTCCAGCGTGGCTTCACTGCCCTGCGGCAGCGTCCCGTCGGGTCCAGCAGGGTGTGGGGACAGGCTGACAGCCTTCATCCCGTAGATTTCAGCAGTTTTTATTCACTCATCACTTACTTTGAGCCCCCAAACCAAGGCCTTGGCATAAGATCCCGAGCAAGAGCAGAGAAGGGGAGAAGGAGCTCATGGTTGCAGACTGAGCAGAGGACTTGGTCATGCGCTGCTGCATGATGCTGGGATCCATCTACCCCATGGGATGGGAGCTCAACTTACCCCTGGGCAGGAGGGATCTTGCAGCATCTCACTCTCTGGTCCAGAGGGAGCTGCCAAAGAGCCAGGAAAAGGTATGTCCTCCCCTGAGATACCAAAGGTCCCGGTAGCCTGTAGCATCCCCAGCAAGGTAAAATCCAACACCCCCCAACGACAGAAACAGTGGTTATTAAACCCGAATGAAGTCAGCAGGGGTGAAGGTGGCTTGCCTGTAATGCAGTGGTGCCTGAGAAGAATGGGGAGAACGATGGACCCTTGGTTCAACCCACGGGAAAGACAGGAGGCTGAGACACAGATGTGGTGTGACCTCCTCATCACTTGAACCGTGTTCTCCTTTTTCCTTCCCTTCCTTATCCCGCTCCTTATCACACCGGCAGCCCCATGCCGTGCTCCTGCCATGACCCACTCCATTGGGGAACCCGAGGAGCTGCTCCTGCCTCCTCCCCACCTGCAGGGAGAGACCCCTTCTTATCTGCCCTGCTCGGCATTCGCAAGAACCTTTCTGCATAGCGTTTGCATGCCCTCAAGGAATTTAAAAAAATAGGAAAACAACGCCAGGATCTCACTGAAAGCAACCAACTGTTCCCCTCGCATGTAAATGTTGCTGCTCTTTTGATTTTAAATGGCTTTAATGCCAAGTTCATCTGCTAATTCCCCTCCTGCCCCTTGTGTATTGTATATTAGGAGAAATGTTGTTCTGTATCATGAGCAGTTTATTTTATCGAGTTTAAGAGAAAATCCCATACTGAGATGCTGCAGATAAATATTCATTGTCACATCTGTTTTGGTTTAAGATTGTTGCCTAAAATGTTAAAAATACAAACATATTTGGCGGGGGAGAGACTAGGGTGGGAGGGTTGGTGTGGGCTGCCGAAGTCTGAGCCTTTAGTGCAGCTCGTCAAACGTTTTATCGCCAGCGAGGAGAGGAATCGCAATGAGGGTGAACTTCACTCAAGGGAAAAACCAAAGGGAATGACGGCCCCAACAAGCCCTAGACAACTCCAAAGCTGAGGCTGCTCTCACCATTGGGCCTGTCTTCAGCGGGAACATCCCCCAGTTTAGCTCCGACCTGAAGGGCTGGGGCACTGCTTTGGCATTGCTGACAATATGGGGGGTTTTCCATTGACACCAGCTTAGACCATCCTCGAGGACCTCTGACTGTCCTTTACAACATGGTGGTGAGAGATGGATAAATAAAAGCAAAACCTGGGCTGTTTTCCTGGTTTCTGCCACCATGAGGGTTGCTGAGCCATGGGCTGGCTGCTGTGGCAAGTAGGGCATGAGCCGTGTGACCCTGGGGACCAGGCAGCACCACGGGGAACTGGCAGGTGGCTGTGGCAAGTGTTTGGACCACGCACACTGGTTTCCAGCCCAGCTCCACCCAGCAGCAGTGTGGTGGCCTCTGCATGGAAGAAGCTGGTGGGTCCCCATCCCATCCTCAGCTGACAGAGGCCCACATGACGAATGAGTGTCCTGAAGGACTGGCACCAATTAACTCTGCTGGGTAGTAGTTTTCTGCAGGGAGGCCCATAGCTGAACTGGGTCCTGCTGCCTCCAGGAGTGGTTTGTCCAGGCCAGAGTTGAGACACACAGGGATGGGACAGGGTGGGACATCAAGGAGGCTCAGTTTGGCACAGTCTACCGCTGTCCCTGCTCTGCAGACAAACAGAGCCCTTCCCTTCCGCCTGTCCATTACTTCTGCTTGCCACTAAAATTTTATTTTGCATTTAAATAATATAAACTAAACTCGCTTGACCTTTTTTTTTTCCCTTTTTTCCCCTTTTAAAGCTTTTGCAGCTCCACCGAATGCAGCCAGTGAATATGGGAAGGCATAATAATAAGGATAACGCTTTCCACTTACTGAGCACTTTATATTCTCCAAGCACTGTACAAACATTAACTAATTAAACAGAGCAAAGAAGCAGCCCTATGCTCTGTCCTAGTGCTGGGAAATGGAAACAAGGAAACTCTGAACCAATATGTCAATAACATCAAAGTCCTATTGTCCTGGCCTTGGCTTTGTTGCAAAGGAATCCGAAATTGTCTCAGAGTTTCCAACACGGCTTCGGGCTCTTCACACTTGGGAAACAAGTGTGAAAAAAATGTTTCGGAGTCAGAAGACAAACCCTGATCAAAGTTGGCAGAAGTGGCCAAGGAGACCCCGGGACTGCAGCCTCCCCCTTTGATGCCGCCTCATGTGGGAGCCATCCCGGCGGCTCTCGCACACAAACCCCACAGCCCTTTCCGAGGGCTGGCATCTTCCTCGGGGCCCTCTCATGCGCATCTGGGGGATGTTTCCTATTAAGGATTCACACTCTGGTTGAGTTACATTCCTAATTGTGGAGACTTTAACAGCCCTAATAGGAAACACACCCGCAGCGGAGTCCCTGTGAGTCATTCTCCCATCGGAGCGGTCCTTGGGCCAGCTGCCACATGACAGGGACACGCTCTGCATGCTCACCCCAGGGGGGACACAGGACCAGGGCCCTGTGGGGACCCCCACTTCCAGTCTCTTCTTCCCACTTCCACCATGAGATGCCGAGAAACCCATGCCCACTTGCTGGCTGGTCATGCTTTGCTGGGATGGTGGCTTCAAGGAGACCTCTACATTGGCCATGCCATTCCCAAATCAGCATCTGCAGCTCTGGAGGCAGGAGGGGTTGTGGATCAGAGCGTGGCACTCAGGGACACTGGGGAATGACCAGGGACATGTTCTCCAGACCTTCATTTTGCATTGTCTGCCCAAGTGGACGGGCGCATAGCTGTCCTCTGCCTGTTTGCTGGGAGAATGGAGTCAATAAATGGGACCAGGATTTTCTCCAGCTCCAGAAAGTCCCACCCTAGCAAATGCACAGAAAAGGGGGTGCTTCCATCCCCCTTCCTGCAGCAGCTTGGGCATCTAGGCTCTTGTCCCCAAGGGTAGCCACCCCCTTGTTTAGCAAACCAAGGTGACCTTCGAGTGATGCCCGTTTGTGCCAGTTCTCGGGTGCCCCATTCATCATTGTGACAATGCACGCGGCTCCAGGAAAAGGTTACTTCAGCTGTACCAGCCTTTCCCTTTCACATTTCTGCTCATGCCAGATGAATTCTTCATCATAAACCCAAATGCCCCCCTTGCAATTATTTGATGTTTTCTGAATCAGCTTAGTTTAAGACGTCTCCCTTTCCTCCTTCCCATCACTCTCTCCATTACTGAGGGACACCAAAGGAAAAGCATTAGCCCATGCAATTTTAGGACAAATTTTTTTAACTCCAGGGATGTTCTGGCTGAATCTCAGTGCATTTTTCTGTGTCTGCTTGACAGCAATACCTGGTGATGTCAGACAAGCCTCTAGGGCCCCCAGCTCTCATTACCAGCCTGTCTAATTACGGAGAGATGCTGTCGCTGACTGCTTTTGGTGAGCGACAACAGAGATGCAACAAATGCCAGCCTCCATCACACAACAGAAAGCTCCAAGGTCAGTGCTTTTTAGGTCAGGATCTTCAGAGCAGAGGTGGGCAGGTATCCCTGACATCTGCTTCCAGCCACGGTACAGGCAGGGAGATGCCACCATCAGCATCAGGAGGCCCATAGGCAGAAGGAACATCTTTGAGCCCTTAAAGGGTGCAGCACTTGGGAGAGCCTGGAGCCTTATCTTATCTGAGCAGACTCACTCCAGTTGCTAATAATTAGCGAGGAGCTGGGTGATAATTAAGGCAAAATGAGCCATTCCCTATCCCTCCCACCCCGGATGGAGGGTTGGATTGTGAAAACAAGGTCCTTAAGGTTCCCATTAGGATCGCTCTCAGCCCTGCGCCCCCCGCTATCTCCTGGCTCTTTCACCGAGGCTCCTCCGTGGCCCCTGGCTCGGGCTCAGCCTTTCCCAAGGCACCCACTCTCAGGTTGGGGACGTTTGGCTTGAGGTTGCAGCACAGGGGAAGAGGGAACTCTTGTTTTTATTCTTCTACAGTGGGAATGTTTTTCCTCCTGTTATTCATCAAATTCTGCTGGAATTTAATACTCACCAGCTCTAAATAGCCTATTGCACTAACAGTGATTGATGGTTTCCAACGAGTCCATAAATGCTGCCCCTCCTCATCCCTGCACTTTCTCTCCCTTCTCTCCCTATCGTTCCATCTCTCCTCTCCTCCCTTTCTCTCTCCCCCTCTCCTGGGCTAGAGAGAAGCTGATCATGCTGTTGTTATGTGGATTGATTTGTTTTCTGTTTCTGCTGTGGTTTGGGATAGGAAGACATCAGGGATTTTTGAAAGAGCAGTGAAATGCCATGGCCAATGAAGCCTGACTAGAAATTCCTCAGGTTATTATCTCTTAGATTAGGGAAATCTGGTGGATTGCTGTACAGAAAGACTTCAGGAGAGGAAAATGGCAAAGCTCGGCAGCAGCTGCCCAGTTCTCCCGGTCTGAAATGGGCATCTCGGCCCACAGGAGGGAGGATGTGTTTCTGCACACTCAAACCAACAAACAGACCTCCTGGTCCTAAGGATGGAGGGAATATACACAGGATTCACAGCTCAGGGGGAATGAAGTGAGCTTCACCTTCACAGCAGGCATGGAGCAGCCTGGGACAAGAACCAGGAGTAGCCACATGTCTGCGGGTGCTTCTTTGGTGGCAGCAGTTGCTCAGCCCTTGCCTGGATGAGCAACTTCTACTCTCAAGGCACAAATCCCCAGGCATTAGGACTGTGGGTTAGCGATAACTGGTCCCAGGGAACAACAAAGCCTGAGTAAGGTGAAACCTGCAGAAGTCACACTTCGTCCTCTCTGGACTCTGCTGAGGGAGGGGAACAAAATCCTTTGGTAAATCTGCTCATGGGGAGGGCACCACAGGATGCAGAGAAGAAGCTGGTAATGGTGGGTATGCAAACCCATCACCTGCAAACACGTAGTTCCTGTGGGACAGCATGGATCCCCCCAAAACAAAGCAGCCCCCTCCGAACACCAGGCTGCAACTACCCCCAGGCCACCTCCTCCACGGTCTGCAGGACTCAGGGACTCCTGGCTGTTTACTGGACCTTTCCACAGGACACAATAAATTATCCCTGCCTTTCTCCTTCCCAAGCAAAGCTTGCTTCTACCTGGTGGGGGCTGCCCTTCCCTTGGTAAGCCTGATGAACTCCGAGGAGCCCTCGCTATCCCGTTCGAATTAAGCTACCTGAGATAAAATCTGGGGAGCTCTTAGAGGGAAACAACTTAAAGAGATGTATAATGGTAACTTGATTTATTCATTTGTTACCGACCGTTTGATTCCTCCCTGAACCGCCACCCAGCCAGCTGGGTTATGTGTCAAAGGGAAAAAAAGAGAATTAAAAAAAATTTAAATAAATAAAAAAATCCAATCCAGGCAGATCCCTTATCAGATTCACTGCATTAAAAGGATTTGGGGAATGCTAATGCAGACACAGGGAGTGGGAGATGGGGTTGGCTGGCGAGGGGTGGCCCAGCACAATGAAGCACTTTGGCTACCCCCATCTCCTAAAAAAAGCATGGAGGCCCCGGTTCCTGTTCTTGCCCCCCCCCCTCCTCCCACTCTGCCTCCTGGGTAGCAGGGCTGGCAGGGCTCTTCCCACAGGGAGAATGCTGAATGAGGGTAATCTCCACTGCACGCCAAAGGTGGGCTCCCAGCCTACACCCAAGCCTCCACAAAGAACATTTCTTGCTGAGATTTGCTGGCTAAAGTCAGTTATCTGTTGGTGTGTGGGTTAGAGGCAGCTGTCTGAGCCTGCAGTACGCCCCTCCTAGAGCTCAGATACAGGCAAAATCACTCTGCAGCTGATGGGCATCTGTCCTGGGTTGAGAGAGACACAGGACTAACTTTTCTTCTAATGCTGGGGAAAATCGCACTTTTAGAAGACTCAAGTGTCTGAAGTCACAAAAATATTTACTTGATGGCCAGCCAGGCTCTGTGAGATTCAAGATCTCAGTGTTTTCAAGCCTTGCCAGGTGCAGGGACGAGGAGGAGCAAGGCCTAGGCATTTGACCTGGGCTGGCCGACAGGATTATTCCAGACCATGAACATAACATTCAATATAAATTACAAAGGTTTGTGTATAGTTCTCATTCCCTTGATGGTGGCAGTTCCAGACAACTCCTTGCCCCGGTGCCAGACCCTTGAGCCCATCCTTTCCCCCTGAGGCCGTTGCACTCACAGTGTCCAACATTGGGTTGGAACTTGGTGATCTTTAAGGTCCCTTCCAACCATAACCATTCTAGGATGCTGTGATTTGCTGTCTCTGCTGGGAGGGCACAGCTTCCTGCTCAGAGAATGGGCTGAGTATAATTCTTGTGTATCTTATATCAGCATTAGGATCAATACTGGTTCTTTAGTATTATTGATAATTATTTAGTCTCGTTCTATTAAATCTATTTACATTTCAACCCTCAGGTTTCTGTGCGTTCCCCGCTTCCTCTTTCCTGGGTGGGAGGGGGTCACTGGGGGAGGAATGACAATAAATTGTTCTGGGTTTTCTCAAACCCTAACAGCATCCTGTGGTTTCCCAAGCAGGAGGACCACAGCGCTGTCCCCACATTGATTCAGAAGGTCTAGTCCAAGGGAGGTCTCCGGGCACCGCTCCTCAAACAGCCCCAATCCCACACGGATGGAGCCAGGACAGGAAGGCGATTCAAGTTCCCGAAATGAAAAGACCCCCAGGATTAGGACCTGAGTCACACTAATGACTGGGAGAATTGTTTTGCGAATTAACAAATGCAATTTGTTTCCCAAACAAACACAACCAGAAAAGGGCAAGGTTAGGAGAGCAGGAAACACACTTTGCTCCTTCATTTTGACAACTGCAGCTTTGTTTCAATTACTGATGCGCATCCTCTGAAATGTCCTCAGTGAGCACGCTCTAGTCACCCTTGCCAAAACGATGAAGTCTTGGTAATAGGAGACCTTCAGCGTGATGGCTCCGCTATTAAACCTGTGCTGAGATGCGGAGAGAGCCATTTTTGTGTGTCCAAATGATGAAGGGCAGATTAGTAAAGGCCCCGCTGTATTATGCTGTGAATATATTTAGCTACTCAATGTGATATAGATTAAGAGCAGCGGGAAGCCTGGCAGTTACACTTCAGAGGGCTGGGAGGGAACATTTCCATTTAGCTGAGTTGACATTCGCTTTGCACGCACCTGTTTGATGGGACCTCGGCCCCAGCACCAGCCCCGTCTCGGGGCTGCATCCCTCTTTACCCCGGGGCTGCTTTGCACCTTCTGGCCTTGGGCAGGATCATTCCCATCTGACCTGCCACTATGGCTGCTGCAAGGCAGTTTCTGTGCGAGTCAGACTCAAGCCACGATGGTTTGAAGGGCTTTAAGGTCTCTTTGAGGCACAGAGTCCTCTTTCAGGGCTCTTTATTTCCTGTTTCTGTGCTATGCACTTCCCTCCAGCCCTTGGGATGGGATAGACCTCATCCAGCTCTGATGGCACTAGCCCTGGGGTTGAAGTTGCATTTCAGGGCAGATTACCTTCTTGCTGCCCACAAGCTCAGCTCCCATCCCCTCCTGTGATGCTCAGAGCAAAGGCTTTTTTCCTTCAGGATGGCTCCCCTGCCTGCCCTTGCCCACCATGCCTGAAAGCATCAGGCCAGGTTATTCCTACAAATGCATTCCCTAACCCATTGACAAATCACATGGAACTAGAAGTGGTCCCTTCCTCCCACCCCCTCACAGGGTGGAGGTGTTGTGCTCCCACCACTTTGGGAAGATGTTCACGGGTGCAACCAGCAGCACCAGGTTAGATCACCTTTGTGTTCTTCCTGTACTGATATCCTGAGAGCAAATCATATTTTCCCCATATTAGCGACGGAGGTTCCCCAAGAAGTCCTTTCTGCAGGGGCCCCAGAAGTGGGGACCCCCAAAATGTCCCCCTCCTGCCCCACTGGAACCCTTCCCTGCGCCATGCCCCTTCAGGATAATCCCTTATTACTTAGGCTGGAAATTCCTGAGAGCTGGAAAACTTGTCTGATTATTTGCAGGCACACGGCCATTCTAGGGACTATATGAATTTAATAACCATCCCAGCGCTGAGGCATGTGGCTTTAACAGCCCTCAGCAGCCCATCTTTCCACAGGGGTAATAGGAAACTTTGGAGACATTGACAAAAAGTAAAAAAACCGACCCAAAAACCAAGGTTGCACTCAGGAAAATGAAAAGTAAACCAAAAAAAAAAATCCCCTTCTCCAAAACCTGTTTCAAGTCAGCCAAAATGTTTTGTTCCACCGTAAAACAAACAGTCCCTTTGCTTTTGCAAACTCCCCTTTTCTTAAGCTGCTTAAGTGGGTTTGAATTAAACATAGGCAAATTTTGTCTCAAAACATCCTTCCTCCCACAACCACCACCACCACCACCACCACCAACAACAACAACAAAAGAGTCAGAAAGCTCCCCTGGAAAAGCATCAAAACAAAATGTTTCAACCTCGCTGATTTTATCTGATTTTTTCCCTTTTTTCTTTTCTTGGGGGGTAGGGGTGGGTAGAATATCACTGCCATTGAGTCAACCCGTCTCGGTTGACCTGCAACTGCACTTTTTTTGGCAAACAAAGCTACTCATCAGCAAAGCTTTTCGCCCAGGATTGCAGCCCACACCTTTAGTCGATGGCTGCTAAGGAGGACGGTGCCCGCTGAGGAAGCCGCCTTCGCCCGGCTCCCCCTCCGATGCCGTGTGTCGGTGACCGATGCCGTGCCGAGCACTCAGAAAAGCCAGAATTTCTGGTTTCCATAAAGGAATATGGAGAATATTACCCAGTGAGATTTGAAACTTAGGTGGGAAAGTTGCCAGCGTGCAGCGTTTTCAAAGCAACTCCTGTATCTCGTATTGCTGAAAGCTGGGAAGTCCCACGGGCTTAAGGGAGCTGGGAGGGGTGGGAGGGGGGTGTCCTGGTAATGGACATGGGGATAGAGGCAAAGCAGGGGGAAACTTTCTGAAGGGTTTCTTTTATATTAGAATAAGTCATAATTAATGCTATCAAGTGGCAGAAAGGCAGCTTGGGGTAATGTGAGACGAGCCTTATCTCTCCCCGCGTCCTGTGGCCCGTCTGCAGCTCTGGTCCTGGGGATAAGCAGGATACATATAAAAAAGTGTCAGGAATTGGGTGGTGTGGAGGGATTAGGGTGCTGCTTTGTCCCTGTCCTCCCTCTTAGTTCGGGGGAGCAAGGTGAGCCAGCCCTGGGACCTAGGGGGGAAATCATAGCATCATAGAATGGTTAAAGCTGGAAGGGACCTTAAAGATCATCCAGTTCCAACCTCCCTGCCCTGGGCAGGGACACCTCCCACCAGAGCAGGTTGCTCCAAGCCCCATCCAGCCTGGCCTTGAACAGATTGGGCTGAATATGGCCACAAAATGAGCAGTGGTGGCGTAGGAACAAACAATCAACCCAGAGGAGGGAGCAGTGCTGGGGTGCCGGGCACCCACAAGGTCCTCGGGACAGTGTAGCCCATCTGGGTGGCTTTTGGCAGCCCTGTTGGGCGGTGCTGCCGGCATCTGCCAAGGTTCTCAGGCCTTTTTGTGGTTTTATTAGTGCCTCAATCAGCCTTGAGGGGCTGGGCCGGTTACCATGTCTCTGAGGCATGAGCTCATAGTGTTAGTTAGGCAATTTGTTAAATAGAAGTTGATTAGAGGTTTCCCTGCCTGGGTCCCGCAAACCATATGTCGTTGTTTATTTACACTTTTTGGCCAAGCTTGCTTTCTTTTTCTCTCCTCCAGCAGTCGGATCCCAAGCCACTCGATGTCACTTTAATCGATGGCTTTGATGTATCTTCCCCGGCGCGGGGCCATGGCACAGGCTGAACCCGAGTCACCCGGGTTAGCACAGCCCTGGTCAGCAGGGGGAAGGCTGGGCAGGAGGGAATGGATGCCATAAAACTCTGGTTTGGGTGAAACTCTTACCCAAAAGCAAAAACAACAACAAAAAAAAATATAAAATTAAGCGCTTAAACTGGTGGATCGAAAAATATTCCTCAAAATGCCTGAGCGGTGAAAAAGCCTCTGTGATCTCAATTACCTTCTTCTGTGAGGATCCTTGCATAGCTGAAATTGTTTCGTTTCTGAAGAGCAATGATAAAAAAAACAAAACAACACTTTAGGTTTTATTTCCCCTACTTTGGCTTCCCTTGGGGGAAAAGAGCCAGAGCGAGAGATTCCACGCATGCACACATGCACACATGCATTCAGGCACACACAAAAGCCCTAACAAAACCCCAACACACAAAAGCCTCAAAACTTGCTTGCTTTAATTTGGTTTTTTTTTTATATATTATTATTGTTGGGTTTTTTTTTTTCTTCTGCCAAAAAAATGTGAACTTCTCAGAGAAAAGAAAACGCAAGTTGCTTGTTTTGTCGCTGTGGCCTGCCCTGTTTTGGGGCGGGGGGGGAATTTGTTTTCCAGTTTGCAGCCATCCTTGGTCTGAAAGTTTCTCCTCTTAAGGATAATCCTAGAAGCTGCCCTAAGCCATTGCCCCTTGGGAGAAATATTAAGAGGGACAGAAGGGCTAAATAGGAGGCAGCACCTTTGCTCCTGGCAGGGACAACCAGAACCTTTCTCGTCCCCCTGAACCTTGTGAGGCTGCCCTGGTGCTGTGCAGGTGATGGATGGGTCCCTCAGCCTGTCTCCCCGTGCTTTCATCCCCCGGGCTCATCTCTCCCCAGCGCAAAGAAAATTGACAAAAGCATAAAACGCTGAAAGACCGAGCCGAAAATAAACATAGGTATAACGTGTGATGAATGGTCCCTCCTCTGAAATCCATCTTGGCCAGAGACATCAGCTCACAGGCAAGTCGGCAGCCTCAGGGAGCTCGTCCGGCCTCTCCTCGGCAGCCAAGGGAAATGCCACAAGCAGGAACGTGCCACCATGTGTCACCTCAGGTGAGAGATGCTTCCTCTGCGGAACGGTGGGGTTGCCTGGGGACCTTTGCTGCAGCAGGCTAATGGGTCTGGCTGGGAAAAGGCATGGATGGGCTCTCCAGGGAGCTCGCTGTGCTCCTGCTGGTGCGGACCATGGGGTTGGGAGTCATCCCTGCTGCTCCTGTCCTGCAGCAGTAACTCACCCCTACCTCTACAGCCAAATGTCACCGTGTCCCTACGGACCCCTGTGGCCAAAGGGTAGGAGTGGCAGGTGCAGGAAAGGCACTGGAACCGTTTGATCCGTGACCAAGCATGTAGCACCAGAGGTAGCCTGCATGGCTCCTGCCCAGGCATCTTGGGCTGGTACTTCAAGGGTGGAGCTTTTGGAGTCAGGGGCTGCATGTCACCCCTGAGACTTGTCTCTGGCTCAGCCTTTCCCAGAGCCCTCAGCTGCCGTTGTGCAGCTTGACAGCACGGGCATGCAACAGGATGATTAGTGAGCTCCCAGTATGGGGGAAACCCTGATACCCCCCTCTCAGCAGGGCTCGCTGCCATGTCTCCAGCACCCACTGCCTCACTGGGACCCATGCACAAAGCTGCACGTGCTGGGCTGAGCTGGAGGAGCTGTCACAGCAGCTTCTTCTTGTGTTAAACTTGCTATACCAGTGGCAAAAAATAAACAGCATTGTGTTTAATCTTGGTGTGGATCAGAGAGGAGCCTGTCTGACCTGTCCAGTTGACGCAGGCACCCTGAGCATGGCCCAGAGCAGCCAATGGACTGGCTTTCCCCTGCAGCCCCTTGCAGACGCCATCCACTGCTCTCACTCTTATTCCATCCGTGATATCCATAGGAAATGAGCCAGTAATGTAAACCGTGGTTAAAAAGTCCCGTGTTACCGCTGTTCCCGAGTCCCCAGCATCTCTTGCTGCTGTGTACCTCTCCTTTCAGAGCTCAGGGTCCCCTGAGGCCAGAACTGACTTTTATTTTCCCGTCTCATGCGGCAACAAACAGACTGTGGATGCAGGACGAATAACAAATGGCATGTAGATAAGCCAGCCGTCTGGGGGAGTCACAGCACGAGGCACCGAGAGAGAGGGAAAGGCGGTAGTAGAGGGAGGATGCAGAAGTTAGCAATGTCCAAACTGGATTAACTTGTCAAATTTCATTGGGGGCTACAACCCAGGAGGCGGTGGTGGAGCACGTGTCTTCCCCCATCCCAGGGCCCTCTCTTCCCCCAGGAGCCAGACGTGCCTGTGTTCAACCAGGACTCACATCGCAAACCACCCCCCCAAGTTTATGCAGAAGAATTTGGGGGTTGAGCATGAGGGAGAGGGGACAGGTAGGAGGAGAGCAGGGAGCCCAAAGAGCATTGCATGAAGAGGGCTGGAGAGGAGGAGGAGGAGGAAGAAAAGGATGACCATCTGGATGGTTTGGCAGATGTTCTCACCTGCAGGGACTTTCTGCAGACATCTCAGCATGACAGTTGTCACCCTTGCTTGGGAAACCTCCTCTCTGCATGAAGGAGAAATTAGTCTCATGGCTTTTGAGGGTTTTGCCTGTCAACCGGGTGCTGGGAGGACCAACCACGAAACTGGGAGGGAAAACCCAGTTTTACAGTGGGGAACACACCATGGGGAAAGTCTAAAAACTGCAACCTCTGCATGTTGGGGTAGTGGAGGTAGAAAAAGTAAGTGTCATGCCGTTGACCTTCAACTAGCTCAAAGGGTGTCAGCAAGCAGAAGGGAGGGGAATGATTTAGAAAGGTAGAGGAATGTGTAATTAGGAAGATGGGATTGAGGAAAGGAAAACAGGTGATAAATTTCAGGGAAATAATCCAACAGAGAGAGGCAGAGGAGTGAGAAACTCATCTGTGGGAAGAGATGAGACAAGATGAGACCATCTTCCCATGGCACTGAGAGATAATCTTAAATTGCAGAAAGCGTACCGTGAAGGTGCAGCCCTTTGGTGGTGATGGGGGGGCGATGGCAGAGGGGAGAGGGTACAGCGTGGCTCCAGTTCAGAAGAGCTGGTTGTGAAACACCAAATTCCTCCCTCGCAGGGGTGGGGAGAAGCCTGACTCTGGTTCTGCTTCTGCATCTCAGTAACAAATAAATCTTGGGGCGGTTTCCCTTTTGCTGGCCGGGATCGGGCGCTGACCATGTGCTTTGGCAGCCAGGGTGAGCTGGTGGGTCACAGGAGACGGGTTTTGTTTTGGGTCATTTGGTACTTTTTTAGCTTTGTGGGGGCATATTTACAAGAATCTGTGATGGCTTGCTTCCTGACGGGGAGACCAGGGATGGATAGAAACTCTTCACGGCCTCTGCAGCTCCAGGTAAGGTCTGATAGGTTTAAAATGAGCTGAGGAAAGCTGAGGGACTGTGAGCCTGATGCTTCTCATGATTGCTCCAGCGTAAACGGGAGTAGCTCCACCACACACACTGGTCTTACCGTACTGTCGAGTTGGGGCAAGTAATGTCAGAGTTAGGCAGAAATTAGAGACAGAAAACACTGATTAGGTCACTTATTTCATCCTCTTACCAATTAGACAGGAAATTAGTTAACTGCTTTATTTATTTATTTAGGAATGTACCTCAGCAGGAAAAATTCCCCAACGGCAAGCCCCGTATTTTTGCAAAGGAAAGGGTGGAAGTCCAGCTCCTCGTTCGTTCAACACATACCTCAATAAAGCATCGTATAAAGGAAAAGCTGGGAAATAAATGTCTCCTCACAAGCTTTTGAGGGTATGTGGGCTCTGTGGCCGTGGTGAAGTCTGCTAAGGGTCCTAGATGACATCACTTTTCTGGAAGACACCCATTGCATTCACCTCCTGCACTGGAGACATCCTTCAATTACAGAGGGGCCGCAGTGACCCTTGATCCCCTCTTGGGCTTGGGGCTGTGGATGCTGAGAACCACCAGACTAGTCCCATAGGACAGGCCTAACCCTCCTCATCCCCCCTCATCCCGCCTGGCTCAGCCCCACCTCGCCCCTTTCTGGGAAACGCTTCAGCCGATAAGGAATTTGCAGTACAACTTCTCCACCGGGACAGGAATGTTATCACGTTGGACAGCACTTTGGTGAGGAAGATTTATGGGGTCCATAACAGAAGCTCTCTGGAGAGAGCCCAGGAATGGTTCGAGATCTGCCCCAGGTCTCGTACCCCCCGGCAGCGAGCACGGCCACAGCCACGAGCAGCCAGGGAGAGCAGTGCCAGCAGCTCCCTCTCTGGCTTGTAGTCATCAACAGTCCTCTTTCTCTTCGAAATGATGATGAAAACCAATTTCCAAACCTCGAGGTTTTTGTTGTTGGGGTTTTTTTTCTTTTCTTTTTTTTTTTTCCTTCTCCAAATGGAATTCTTGCTTCCCAGCCAGCCCTGGCTTGGAGCTTGTGAAGTAGAAGGATAGGCATGCTGAAGGAGGCTCTCCCTTGGTGGAGGCAGTGGTGGAAAGGGCTTGGATTGCTCCTTGGAAACTGCAGCAGAAAAAGTCCAAGGCTGGATCCAGCAATGGGAGAGGAGGGAGGGCAGCTCCTGAAGGCAAACCAGGGCCATAGGACATGTGTCTGAGCCAGGTGAAGGAGCACTGGTGAGGGACGTCCCCATCTGCGTGCTGGCCCAGGGATGGACCGGGCTGAACCCCGTGCTGGGGCTGTGGAGGATGCTGTGTGTGGGAGCACTTCTTGGGGACCCTGTGCCTGAATCCCTGCCGGGTAAGGGGCTCGGGGTCAGCCTGGCATGTGCAATATTAGGTGTGCTTAAACACTGCCATCTGTCAAGGCTGCTCAGTGTCTGTGAAGCAGCTCCTGGCCAGAAAATCCTCCCATTCACAAAGAGGTGGACGTCTCTCCGTGAGGAAGGAGAGAACGTGCCGGGGCTGTGGTCCTTCTCTTCTCTTTCCTCTTCCCCTGTACTGGGCTCCGTCCCTTGGGCAATGTGAGAGGCAGCTCAGCAGCACTCCTGGAAACAAGCCCTCAGGAAGAGTCCCCTGGTTAAGGGACGCAGCTGCTCTCCCATTATCAGACGACAGCAAAGGCAAGACAGCCTAGTTATCGAGGAAAGATAGAGGTTTCTTTTCCCTGCTATCCCCTCCGCTCCCCCCGCCTCTCTTTTCCGTGATCATTCTTGTTATTCATTTCCCCTCTCTTCTCTTCTCTCTTCCACGCAGACGGCTTCACTGGGCAAATCCAAACGAAAGCCTCGCAAAGGGGATGCTCATAAAATATTTATGGAGAACTGCGGTGAACACAAGTAGGATAATGAGGGTCTGTGGGATATGGGATGTGTCCAAACTAGCACAGTGAAGACCTCGTAAGAGACAGAGGCACGCGGTGGAAGCCATTAGTGAGTCCTGTAGGGTCTTTACTCATTTCCTACACACACAGTTGCTGCGTTGCCACACACTGCTTTTGTTTGGGTTTCCCTGGTTTGCCTGTTAGTGTGTACTTTGCTATTTTTCTCCGTGGGAGCTGCCACCCAAAACTAGCCTTCCAGTACCTAAAGGGGGCTACAGGAGGGATGGGGAGGGACTTTTGATGAGGGAGTGTAGCAACAGGACACGGGTAATGGTTTTAAACTGAAAGAGGAGCAATTTAGATTAGATAACAGGTAGAAATTCTTCCACTGTGAGCATGGTGAGAGCCTGGCCCAGGTTGCCCAGAGAAGCTGTGGCTGCCCCATCCCTGGAGGGGTTCAAGGCCAGGTTGGATGGGACTTGGAGCAACCAGGTCTGGTGGGAGGTGTCCGTGCCCAGGGCAGGGGGGTTGGAACTGGATGATCTTTGAGATCCCTCCCAACCCAACCCATTCTATGATTCCACAATTCCATGATGAATGCTACACTGGGAGCTGTGGCGGCTGGGTTGGGCTGGTGGCTGGGTTGGGCTGGTGGGGTTTTTTGCTTGTGCAAATCCCACAGCTGGGGTCTCCTGGGAGTAGGGCAGAGCCACCGTGCCACATCCATGGGCTGCAGCATCCTGACCTGCACTGAGTACTATACCCATGCTGATGCAGCACGCTGCTCAGCCTTTCCCAGTGCTCCTGCCCCATGACTCTCCAGCATGCTCTCACCTGGCCCTGCAAACTGGCTGTGGAGGACAGCATGACCAGGCAGGAGGGATGGGCAGTGATTTCCTTCACTGCTGTTTATTTATAAAAGGCAAGGGCACAGGTCTGGGCACCTCCCTCCATCCCATCACTTACAGTGCTTGTCCACCAAAGCTCTACTCGTATAAACACACGTATGCTCAGCTTTAAAGCCGACAAACGGCCGAGCGCTACCGATGCCAAGAAGGGGCTCTGAGCTCCGGTAATGTGCAAGCTTATCCTGTCCTGAGAGCAGAACCAATAAACATATAGCAGCCTACCTAATGCAGGGGAAGAAGCCCCGTTAAGTCTGTGTCTCACAACAGCTTAGCTCACTCCTTCTCAGGTTACCCAGGCAGCGGGTGTCACACATCTCCCGCGGCTGGGATGCTGCTGACCTTTGCACGGTCTCTCTGGGGTCTGACCTGTCTTCATCCATAGCTGCTCTTCCTACACGGTTGGCCAAGAGGAGCTCAGGAGCACCTCTGTTCGGAGGCGAAGCCCTGACTTACGCGCTCCTGTTTCTCCTTCTGCTCTTTTTCAGCAAGCCCCCAAAAAAGACCTTGAACTCCTGATGGAGCTTTTATCCCACTGGGAGCCATACCGCTGGCAGATGTTTGCTGTGATACAGGACACGACAGCTTTTATTAGTTGTCAGCTGGAACACAATATTTCAGGGTCTTGAGGTTAAAATGGAAAAGCAAAGCCTGCACGCATGTCTGTGCCGGCAGCACAACCCACCATACAGCCCAGCACCTCCAAAACCCTTCTTGCACAGAATCCCAGGCTCCTCTCACCATCACACCTCAGCTCCTCACCCCAACCAGGCTGTTTTCACCAGTCCCACATCCTGGGATGTCCCTGCAGTGACGCCATCCATACGGTTGACACGTTCTTAACACTGCCTGGGCCTGGGCACCTTTCTTTTCTGCTCCTCTTGCTGGACGTGCTTCAAAACCATCAGTCCCAACAGACAGCAGCATGAAGGAAAAAGCAAGCAAGGTCATGCATACTTTTCTTATGAAGGCTAAAGGGACTTTCCCACCTCTTCCATGCTGGGAAACCAGTGCAGTTTTTCAGGCTGTTGATATTATCAAGTCCCGAAGAATTAGGAGAGAAGACAGACATGTCTGTAGTCTGGTGTTTCACTCACACTTCTGATGGAAGAAGCCTTATTTACCCTCAGCATTTTGGGAGGGTTCTGTACCTTCTCTGAGCTGCCTGGTGGAAGCCAGAGAGCCAAATGTGTTCAACTGTGCTGTCCCCTGCGCAAGAGCAGGCAGGGATGGTTCATGCCTGGCTCGATGCTACTGCAGAACCTGGGGAAGCTCGCATGAGATGTGTTTGCCAGTTAGTCAGCTAAATAATTCATCTCTGTCATAAGATGGACTTCTGGTGAGACAGCACATGATGGGATGGAGGCAGAGAAGCTGCTTCCTTGAGGTTCCTGCAGGAGCAGTGTCTCACCTTGCAGACCAGCATGGGACACTTGGCAAGAGCTTGGCTGGCCTGGGTAGTCCACGTGCTGGTGCCTCCTGGCTGGTGGATCCCCACCACTTGTCCTCTCCCCCTCCATTTCCACTGCCTCATGAGTATCAAAGTTCAAGTCTCTCAGAACTGGGAAGAGTGCTCAAGACATGAAAGGTATTCCTGGGCATCACAGGAAGAAGTGATTAATCTCAATTACATGGTTGAACACTGAATAATCTGGAGCAGCAGATTGGGTTACGCTTCCCCCTTTCTGTGGCTATTGGAGGGGGTTTTCCAGCCCGAGGAGACATTTGAAAGATGTTTTGACTACTGAAGTGCCAAACTTAACCCCAACGTAATTGGACTTGTGGTGAAACATGTATGTTGTTTTTTGCTTCCCGAGCCCTCCGGACAGCCTGACGTTTATGCAGCTGCCACCTCTTTACCATTTGCTGAGCACGACAGATCTCACCCCAGCACGCTCTTCCCAAGGTCACTGCTTTATAAAAAAAATAATAATAATAAAAAAAATAAATTAAAAAAGCCACCAGAGGTTGGTGCTTGAAAAACCCAGGGGCAGCACGGTGTCCCCTGGACTTCACCGGGGTCCAGGTGCGTTGAAACCTCTCCTCCTCCCTCCTCTGAGCACTGCTGTGATGTCAGGGTGGATCAGACCCAGCGCAGGCTGAAACATAAGCAGGATTTGAGCATGGGTCCCTGGGGGAAAGCGGCGGCTGTGGAGCATGGTGATGAGTGTGGTGTATGAGCCTGGACAGACAGACTGAGAGATTCCATCCAAGCAGCCTCTCAGATCCTCCTCGTTATTTAGCAGCGTCTTTTCCCCAGACTAGGAGGCTGTTACGGACATTCTTTGGGGACTAACAGTAACCTAATCTCAATTTTTGATGGACTAAACATACCCAGTACATTCTGCTGTTTGCTCCAGAGACATCCCTCATCCCACCCTCCACTGGGATGCCACAGTGCCCTGCTGCGGGGTACAACACGGCACGGGGTTTGCGGTGACGCTATTAAGACGTTTTGGGATAGGACGTTAAAAATACATCAATTCCCTGGGGAAGCTGCAGAGGGATTGAGTGAGGCCAGGGTGTAATTACCTGAGCTGGAACGGAGCCAGGGTCTAACTTGTCTTGCAAATTCCTTGCATTACTTGAGATACCTGCTAACGAAGTGATTATAAAAACCGTATTTATAGAAGATTAGGAGGTATGTAATAGATACACATACGTAATTAGCCGTAATAGATCTGCATTGATTACATTGCTGTTAATCCTCCTCTAAATATGTGCACATTAATTAGTTGGCATTTAACACATATACAATTATTTTAAGAACCGAAACAGTTTGGTGGGTGCAGCTGACGGCGGGGCGTTTATTCATATTTTAGCATTTATTTTTGCCCTTTGCAGCAGCACCTACAGCAGGATGGGCCCTCCACAGAGACTAAAAACCACCCAGGCCTAGGGCATCCAGCTTCCCCCGCTGAGATAAGCGCTTACCGAGCGCTCCATGAAGGATCTTGCCAAAATATTATTTTTTGATGCATAAAATATTTTCCCGTTACTATGAAACAAAATGACATGCCAGACTCCGAGTGTGACACCGCTCCCGTTCCCCTAATAGCTGTGGGGGTGTTTGAGCTCCGGCACCGCGCGTGCCTCGCCGTCCCCGCTCGTGGCGGGATGAGCAACCCGCTCCCGGTGCTTCCCCCCCCCTCCCAGGATGCTGACAGCGGTGGGAGGATGGAGGGATGTGGCTGAGAGTGGGATGGGAACAACTCATCGGGCATGAAATCTTGGTGGCCTTGTGGGGGGAGCTTGCAGGACATCTGCTGACCCGTGCTCAGGTGGGTCTCACTTTCAGAGTCCTTGAACTTTGCTCATCAGTTTGCCAACTGGAGAACATGGGGCAGGAATTGTACAAACACAGGCACTGAACTGCTTTCCACATCACGATGGTCCAATTCCCACCAGGACTTGAAGACGACCATCTGCTATTCTGATGCTCAAGCAACAACCCCCAAGAGAAACTGGGCAAAGAGGTCCGCTTCTCCTGAGCTGTTTGTGTACGAGATGCCCTGCAGCCTCCCAAAATGAAGCCCACTCAGCCATCAGGAAAGTGGAAAACCTCTCCTGTCTTCCTCCCTTTCTGTCCTTCATCTTCCTTTAATCCCTTCTCTCTTTACAAACAGAAAGAGCTATAATGTCCCTTCTCCAAGCTATGCTGCTCCTCTGAGCCACTCAGCCTCTCTTCAGAGGGCTGGAGCACCTCTGCTATGAGGACAGTCTGAGAGAGTGAGGATTGCTTAGCCTGGAGAAGAGAAGGCTCCAGGGAGACCTTAGAGCCCCTTCCAGTCCCTAAAGGGTCTCCAGGAGAAATGGGGAGGGACCCTTTGTCAGGGAGTAGAGTGATAGGATAAAGGGCAATGGTTTTAAACTGTGAGAGGGGAGATTTAGATTAGATCTCAGGAAAAAATTCTTTTCTGTGAGGGTGGTGAGAGCCTGGCCCAGGTTGCCCAGAGAAGCTGTGGCTGCCCCATCCCTGGAGGGGTTCAAGATCAGGCTGGATGGGGCTTTGAGCAACCTGGTCTGGTGGGAGGTATCTCTGCCCAGGGCAGGGGGGTTGGAACTGGATGATCTTTAAGGTCCCTTCTAATTCTAACCATTCCATGATTAAAAACTTCTTCATGGTGAGAGTGAGGGAACACTGGAAGGGGCTGCCCAGGGAGGTTGTGGAGTCTCCTTCTCAGGAGACATTAAAAATCCATATGGACGTGTTCCTGTGTGACCTGATCTAGGTGTTCCTGCTCCAGCAGGGGAATTGGACTAGATGAACTTTCAAGGTCCCTTCCAATCCCTGATATTCTGTGATGATTGTCTCCATGCTTGTTCCTATGAAGATGCCTCCCACAAGGCAGAGGAGGCAATGCCCTTTGTCAATCCCACCTCTGGCAATCCCACCTTTGGCAATTCCACTCCAGCAATCCCACCTCTGGCAGCCCCTGCTAACCTGGAGCATCCCCTCTGGTGGTGACCAGTTGTTGACCAAATTTGGGCAACAAGTGTCCATGAGTGTCCTGCCACCCCAGAAACCCCAACCTGCCAGGTGGCAAAAAAGCACTGGGACAAAAGGACAGAAAAAGGTGCTGGGAGAAGCGGGGTGAGGAGTTGGAGGCGTGGGGAGAAGCTGTAGGACCATCAGGTGTGCCAGCCTAGCGTTGGGTGGGCTCTCACATGAGGCTGGGGGGATGTGGACCTTCTCCAGTGGCAGGGAGGTGGAGGCAGCCATCCCCTTCCCACCCAGCCACCAGCACGCTCCTGGTGCCGGGGCAATGCACCGCCTCAGAAATCATTGTCATTAGCAACCTCGGTGATGCCTGATTGCTAAAGCAGCTTGCCTCCTGAAGTTGCTCGCTTGGTGCACAGAACAGATGAATCATAACACAGATCCTGTTTCATACAACGTAAAAAAAAACCCCACCCTCCTCTACAAATCCAGCAATTAGCCTCCAATTTGCTTTCTCCATTAATGGGAAATGGGGTCTCTCCGGGACGCTCTGACGAGACCCTGTTTTCTTCATCAGTTCAAAACCTTTCCCTCTTATTTATTTTTTCACCCTTCCCCCCAGTGTATTTCCCACCGCAAAAAAATGTTTTTCAGATCTTTGCAATTATTTATTCCACCTTTTCCTGCCACATCTTTGCAGAGCTGAACATCTCTGTCGGGAGCAGGGAGGGAGATGAGCTTCGAGGCAGGGGCTGGCAGTGGCTTCAGCCTCTTCTCCTGCAGCCGATGTGTCGGGGCAGGTGACAGGGTCCCATCAGGCCGGGAGAGTCCCAAGGCCCCCCCAGAGAGCTCAGACCAATTAGGAACTTCTGACTTGGGGAAAGAAAGGGAAAAGAAAGAGCTGAGATGGCTGGGCTCATCTTTTCTTCCTTCTCCCCTCGTTCCTCATCTTCCTTTTAATGGCAAGCCCCCGGGGGCTCGTTGGTGTCCTTCAAAATGGAAATCCTTCCCTGCCTCTTAGGGCAACGCGTGAATGTTGCAGAGGAGATGAAAGGGAGCAAAAGGCAACACCGTTCCCGACGGCGCTGGGCATCGCAGGGGGGACTGAGCTAATGGGAGGATGGAGACATCAAGGAGGGACGCGTTCAGGAGCAAGCCTAATGGGTTTTCCCTCCTCCTCCTCCTCACCGGCGGGCGGCTGGAAAGAACAGAAGTGAGGGAGAGACGCCAGCGCCGTGACATTTTGAAGGACTCAAAGGCAGCGTCACCCACATAGGCACAAGGCTTTGCAAACTCGGGAGAAAGAGCCACCCAGCACCAAACTGAAAGGATGTGCTAACGCTTTCGGTGGCTTTTGTATCGATGCTTAAAATGAGCCCGTGCTCACCTGCCCCTGTCAGAGACCCCATCTCTGGGTCCACCCTGGACAAGGGACAATCCCCATGCTTTAACAAATGCCCCCAGTTTGACATGCTGGAGCTGCTGCCCTGCCGTGGGGCTCCGCAGGCACATCCAGTTATGGTAAAAGATGATGTGCCTGTTTTTAGGCTGGGCTGAACCCCAGGGGAAATAGCTTAGCTTCATACTCACTGAACAATGCCACAGAAAATGGAAACAGCTTTTTAAAGAAATCTTCTTGTGTTTTCCTTCTTTGTTNGGGCAAGAGGTGGTAGTGGGGGGGATGGATGCGTTTCAGCCCCGATGGTCAGTTTGGCGTTGCGTTTGCAATCAGCTTCTCTTCTTTGGGCTGATTGTACCAGCGGGACCAGCACGGCTCTAAATGCTGCTCAGACAGAAAGAAAGAAGAACAACAAAAAAATCATAATAAATCCTTCAGCAAAGGAATTACTCGCAAGCCGTAAGGGGCAACCGGGCCCGTCGGTATGAAATTCTCCCCTGGAAAGGTTATTAGAATATCACAGTTTAAAGGGCTTGGGAAATGGAAGTATTTGTGGGTAGTTCTGGAAGCAGACGGGCGCTTTTGTCAGAAGGTCGACTCCCGGACGGTGTAAAATCTGTTGGTCACACATTCCTGCCCCCAGCTGGAGGCGTGAGTGCTGGCAGGGACCCGGAGAGGCAGAGGGGTAGGAGGGATGTGGGGCTTTGGGCTCGCTCACGGCGTTGGGCTGATGCTGGGGTGGGGAAACAAAATGCCAGCTCATCAAAACTGAAATATTTCATTAAAATATTTTGGGGGTTGGGAAGCTTCTGCCAGCAGGCTCCCACCTGCACCTCACAACCCGTTTCAGGAAAAACATAATGCCTTACAAGCTGATGTCTCTGCCCAGGGCTCTGGAGGGATGGCTCCTTGGGTGTCCCAGTGCCCTCCCATGCACCCAGCACCACCACTGGAGCTGAGGGGTGGTCTGCAAGCCTGACAACTCCAGGACTGAGTACCTGGTCAAGGGTATCCTTTCTGCTGGCTGTTGCAGAAAGGGCTGATTTCAGCTTGTTACGCATGGCGAGACATACCATTTCTCTGTATCACCTTCCAGCCAGGAGCTACCCCAGGAGCTCTCGCTCTTCCCAGCCCCAGGACTACTCTTTTTCCTCCACCTGATGTCTCTTCAGGTGCTCTGATGACTCCTTTTCCCAACCCTGCCGTTCCTTTGGTAGCCATCATTGCTAATGAAGGCTGGTGTACAGCTGAGCAGAATTTCTGTGTGGAGCATCCCTGCTTTGCCATGATGCATGCTGCTACCACGACATGGCACGACATGGCATGGCATGGCATGGCACAGAACAGCATGACAAGGCATGACACAGCATGGGGTGGCCCTCCTGCTGGGCAGCTGCCTGTGCACCCGGAGGAATTCACCAAAATTATGAGAGTCTGCCACCTCCTAAGGAGTTCAAGCACGTGCAGCAATTATCTCCTAAACCACCCATCCCACCTTCCACTTAAAATACCCAGAGGCACTGGTTCGCAGTGAGGGCTAATGAGTAGATTATTGCAGCATTTTAAAAGTCAGCTGTTTTGTAAATTGGGATTATCCAGTGGAACCAAGAAGACTTGTTCTAAAAGGAAAAGCCCTTCACCCCCCTCCTCCATCTCTTAGCGCTCTCCCTAATAGCTAGCACAGGTCTCATTTTTCAAATTCTCGTATCTCAAAGACGTCGCTCTCAATTAACATCAAGCCTCTCCCTCCTGCTCCAGTTCTCCAGTGCCAAGGAACTACATGTCCTGAGTCACAGCGGAGAACAGAGCTGGGCTCTCAGTGCTGACCTTACAGAAATGACTGGGCAGGGGCAGTGACTGGGCTCCGAGGGGAGCACCGGGCACTAGTTTCTCCCTAGCAAGGGTGCTGCAGCTCCCCAGTCTGGGCTGGCCCGGTCTCTCAGCCCTTCCTCTCTGTGGTGCTCCCAGTTCAGCAAAATGTTGGAAATGGGAGTGTGGACAGAGCTGTAGACGGATGCCTCCCCATCTCTACTCGTTTCCCTATCTCCCCATCTCCCACAGAAAATATGACAAATCCAGGCATTTTTGAATGGCTAGAAATCCTCGTGTGCAACCCCTTTTCCTTGCACCCAGAGAAGGTGGACTTCACAAATTTGGGGGGGGGGGGGCTGCTTATTAAAAAAACCAAATAAACCCAAGGNCTTAAGCTTGATATTAGGAAAGAATTCTTCCCAGCAAGAGTGGTCAGAGCCTGGAATGGGCTGCCCAGGGAGGGGTTGGAGTCCCCATCCCTGACTGTGTTTCAGAGTAGATTAGATGTGGTGTTGAGGGATCTGGTGTAGGGGAGAACTTTGTAGAGCGGGGCTGATGGTTGGACTTGATGATCCCAAGGGTCTCTACCAACCTGAATGAATGATTCTATGACTCTATGATTTTTTTCAAGATTTCTTTCTCTTTGCAATGCAGCTTGTGAAACAGGACACCACCCCCTCTAACGTACTGCCAGGATTGCAGGTGTCTTTCTGCCTCCTCTGCTTTTCCAGACTGAGGGTGCAAAGAGGCGTGAGGAGAAGAGCTGAAGAACTGGCGAGAAGAGGGCAGAAGAAGGACCTGGCTGCAGGGAAAGTGGGAGCTGTCACAGCTCAGCCCTGGAGGACCTTAAAATTTCGGGCAAGCAGGTTGCTGTTACACAGGAAAAGTATTAAAAGGCGAGAGGGGTTCGAATGGCTGACACTTCTTAGCCAATTACTATTAAACTGCACCTTGGCACGGGTGATGGGTGAGCTGATGGAAACACGCTGGTCTCAGTCGGTACCTCCCGGCTGTGCCAGGTAACCGGAGCCCTGTCACTCTTCCCGGGGCAAACCTCCTGGACAAACTCCTCTGAAAAGAAAGGCTTATTTCCCCCACTCCCCCCA
>VZTM01022008.1:0-26604 GCA_013400555.1 Jacana jacana | reverse complement strand
GGAAACTGTCATAGGTAGGCAATCATTACCTGAGCTGGACTTTGCTATTCCACAACAATCTCTTGAAACAACCCTCTAAATTTGACTCCAGGGGGCTTGTAAGACAACTTAGAGCTTGGCTTTTTCAGAGGCCAGCTAAATAGTCATATGCAAATATCAGTCTTAAATCTGATGTCTAATGAAAGTTTCAGCATTTAGGTCACTCCTGATGCAGTAATTACTGAGAACAGTCAGTTGGACTCTCTTAATACATCTAATATTTTCTTTTTTTTTTGGTGCAGAAACAATTGAGGACTGAGGAAGCCAAAATTGTTCAAGAGAAAGCTGCCAAGATCAAAGAGTGGGTAACATTTAAGCTGAGAGAGGTGAGTCTGGAGCTTGCTGCCAGGTTTCAAGGCCTAGAACTAGGTACAGTGGCTGCACTGCCAATGGGACAATAATCCGAGGACAGTCTATCTGCCAGAAGGGCTTTCTGCTTGTTTGGGCCTACACACACTCAGTTGCAGAGCCAGGGTCATCCCTTTTACTGAGGGCTATTTACTGCTTTGGGCAAAACTTAAATGACTGTGAAATCACTAATACCCAAAAGTAGTCTCTGAAGATGATTTGCTGGTCACAAGTGGCTTTCACCTAACTTTCCTCTGCCTCTCTGGCTGTGGTTTGTCTCTTTTTCTGACAAAGCAGCTGTGACACAACAACATGTCTCTGACTAATGCTGTTTTCCTACTGACCAGCATTTTCTCATGTCTAACCTCTCCTTTCTGTTCATCCTGCGGGCTTATTCCTCTGTCTGGGCCTATACACACTAGGAGAACTGAGAGATAGCATGCAGTTTTAAAAATGCATTGATAGCTTACAGCCGGGAGTGGGACAATCTAATCTTTCCCTTTTATTCCAAGTTAAAGCTATAGATTTCCCAGCTTATTCCAGAAAGGGAATTTGTTGGAGTTGGAAGAAGCAGTCTTTGGGGGCAGTAGTTGTGTTATAATGTGACTTTGTAATCTCATTAGATTGTCTAGACAATTCCTGAGCTGCTGTGCTGCTTCTTTCATTTTCCTATGTGAGATATCTTAAGGTGCATCTAAATTACTGATTGGGACAGCACCAAGGAGGAAGCACAGGGGTTGACTTGGTGTGACCTGCTGTGAATCCAGGACCATACATTCAAATTGTGTCTTTACTGGCAATGAAGTTCATGCCAGATGCTGATTCTAGGTGCATGTCATGCCTAAGTGGACCGCTGCTAACTGAAGGACTTTGCATCTGTGCTGTAAATAGATGTTTCCAGGCAGTATCACAAATGTAATTTCAGCTTTGATTACATCGGAAGGGAAGCCACTTTGGGTGTACCACTGCTATCCTTAATAATGTATGCTGAGACACTTCAAGCAAAGATATATGGCAAAATTGTAATGAAACCCTTGTGCACTAATTGCTAATGTAAGTGCAGCCTTAATGTTTTGTTTTATTTGGTCACCTGGATCCAGGGGATATCCTTTTACCGCAGACAGGGTGAGAAGGAAAAATGTTGCTCTTGTGTAATAGGTTTTTTATTGTCTCTCTCATGACAGTTATTTATGGAACAGGACTAAATGATAAACAGTAGCAGGGAGGGAAATTAAAAGATCTATTTGAGGAATGTGAATAGTATATACAGAGGCTATTTGAGAAAACACAGCAAAGTGTTTAAGTGGGTTGTTCAGTGGAGCTGCTGAAGAGGATTCCAAGATGACTGGTAGACTCACCTTTTTTCCTTTTGTTGTTCAAACACTTGAATGTAATAAAGATGAACGAACACACACACATACACACACGAGTTTTGCATTATTTTTTGGTTTTTATTATTGTTGTTTCATAGCTTGAGCTAGAAAATTACCACCTGAAAAACTGTAATCGGAGGCTGACGGAGCAAATTGAAGCCCTTCAGGATACATTGCAAGGTAAATGTGTTCACCTGGCATTGTAGCCTAGTAACCACCACGAGAGTGGAAGTCAGCATTCCTGGGTTGTAATTCTTAACTTTGACAGAAATTAGCACTTGTGACAGTGAGCAAGCGATAGAATTCCTCTGTTCCTCAGTGAGTTCTTTTTAAGATGAGAATAACATTACTTACCTGCCTTAAAAACTCTTACTTGGTTTCCCATCAGTGATTGAACACAGACAGCCTTTTTTTTTTTTTTTCCCCTCTCAGAGTCTGCTTTTGCCATTAAAATAAGCCACTGGTTTCCTGACTTAGAAGCAGTCATTGAAATACATAGAAAAACTCTACATTCACTTCAGTGGTGCAGGGTAGATATCCCTGAGGTATTTCACTTTACCTCCACATGTTAATTATTCTCATCCCCACAGAACCTCTGCTGGCACGTGAGCTGAGTAAGTGAGGACTGAATGGGCCAAGGCAGCAGTTTCCTGATCTGCCTTTAGAAGTTGGGTTCCTCTGTGCTATCAGATTGGGTTGGAGAAAGCTGCTTGTGTGGTTCTTGTTTGGTAGACAGATGGAGAACTTTGGTCTCCAGAGCTTGAAATNTTTGTTTGTTTGTTTGTTTGTTTTTCAAATGAGCTTGCCTTGGTCAGAGTAAGATGAGATAATTTCCAGAACTTCACTGGGCATGCAAGCAGGGGGCATTTCTTTCCTGCAGAAGACTTTCTGGCATTCCTATCACCCCGCAGCAAGGGAATAGGGCAAAATTCCTTCTAAATCCCATCATGTTTCTAGCTAAATGCTTCATGACTGGGTTTTTCTCATCCCCTCTGGCTCTGGCTGTTTACAAAAAGAGAATGGCTGGTAAGCTGCGTTAATAATCTGGTATTAAGTGTTCCCTGGATCCCAATGCTCTGGGCAGTAAACAGCTCTGCCCTCTCCTCTTATCCCCCACTAGTCTCACTGTGCCAGGCTGAATTCAGAGGCCTCTGCTGAGAGACAAATATCTCCTTGCTTGCCATGCTAATAGTAACAGCTTCCTCTGCTTCATCTCCTGTCACATCTAGAAAGCTGCAAAAATACCAATAATATTTAAAATGAATGACCTCTTTTCAGTCTATACTAATGATTTACCTCAGGGGCAGGGGACAACGTGTGCCAGGATCTATCTGTGTGTGCCAGTTATGTTAGGAATAGCTTTGTTAGTGTTTAGCTCCTTGTGACTCAAGTGCCAAGGTCAGGTTCTCATGGTTGTCTTTCATGGCTGGGTTTCATCCTTTTCACTATCAACAGTGATTTATTCTGCTGTTTACCTTTCCCTCCATTACTTTGTGTCTTCGTTTGTTTCTGCTTCCTTGTAAATCCCACTAGTAGTTAGGCAGCACCTGTGGAGTTTGATGTTCAGGCAACATTTTGAGCCGGAGCTGTGCAGGGTCACACACACCAATATTTATGCAGTTTCTAACGCTTCATTGGTTATTTTCAGTCAGGCAATATATAAATGCCAAGGTCAATCAAAATCATGAAGTGAGGTAACATCCTCTGCCACTCCAAATTTTATCAACACTTTCTCATATCCTAAAGCTGCTATTCAGCAGAATCTGTAGAACTGAGAGAGTCTTTAAATTTAGCAATTACAGAAAGGAAGAAAGTAGAATTATATTATAAAGTATAGGTTCTAAATAATCAAAGAACAATAGTGGTAATCTGGGTTCTTTTGTGTCATCTTCTAATATAGTAAATGAAGGGACAGAGGAAAATAACTAAAGAAAAGGAAGGTTTTACACCAAAGCCATGTAAGTAGCCGTTGTAAAACTTGTTAACAAAAAGCACTGCTTGGGTCATTTAGCACAAAGGGATAGCAAAAAGCTCTAGGGAAATTCTTGAAAAGAGAGTAACCTCACTGATCACGTGATGGTTGAGAAGGTCTCCATAAATATGCTGAAAGCCTCTTCTAGGCACTAGGAGTGGGAGGAGCCATAGCAATTTAACTGATGGCTTAAATAACTGTATGTCCACTGAAGTCAAAAGCCACACTACAGAGTGTTTTGGCTGTTTAGACGTTTTTTGACAGAGTATTGTGTGGATAGGTGCACTTCCTTCTCATGGCTGTTTTCAGAGAAGAGACATAGTTGTGAGTAGGTAGGAGTAAAAACTGCTATCTGGAGTTAGACAAAAAGCTTTCCTAGGCCAGTACCCCATCTCTTGGTCAGCTGTGGATGTTTCAGGAAAAAGCGTGGAAAATATTGCAGTTAGAGTTGTCCTTCTCTTCGTGTACCCTCCAGCTTTAGTGTACCTTTCCGTGTTTTAGGAAGTTCCTAGGGCAGAACTTCTGCTTCAACTGTTATTTGTGCCACTGATAAATTACTTTTTCTGGCCTATCTTTTGGATACCGCAGTATTCTATTTCCTCTTTTGTTGGAAAACCTTCCTCCTTTAAATTTCAAACACACTGCCTGATAATTTCATTAGGCACTCCTTAATTCCAATTTTATAAGAAACAGCGATTAATCATTTGCTACTCATCTTGTCTGTACTTTTCCTGATTATAAATGTATAGCACTTCTGTTATAGCTGTGCCCAGCCATCTCCTTGCCATTCTGTGTAGTCCTAACCAGCCCAGGCTGATGCTGAAATAAAACTGATATGAAAAATTTACACTAGCAAATAACATTTTAGACAGTAAAGCATTTGAATGCCCTAACAATATGTTCTCCTCTGGTGTAGATATGACCAGCATTCGTCCCTTTGAATCTCTTTGGAGCTATAATTCTCTGAAGCCCAGAGCATCACAGGCCTCTCTTGCTGAGAAGATAGACCAGAAATCTGTGCTCCTTGCACCTGGTTTCAGACAAGTGTGTCAGACAGGACCAACCAAACGTGTCCTCTCCACAGAAAATATAGTTCTTACCAGTGACACCTTTACCGAGGGTGGAGAGGATAAATCTCTGCTTTCCCAGAGCATGCTGAAGCTTATGTCTGATCCATCAAACTGGAATCTCTCCACAGACAAAGATGTATTCCCAGCTGTAAGTTCTGAACACAGGTTAGGGTGCTCGGATCCCACACCGCTGGACCCACCAGCAGAGGCCACAAGAATCTGTGACACTTTGACTTTCCCATCATCTTTGGAAGGAAAGCACAGCACTGTGAGCACCTTGCAGCACGTGGCTTTGGACAGCACACGCTTCTCTGATGATCTAAGTGCCAGGTTCCGCTCCCACCGGCTGGACTCCTCTTCCTCAGGAGAAATAATGAGCATGCTTGAGGGCTGTTTCCAAACTGCTGAGCCACCCATCGTTGTGTCAACGTCATCTGTTACACCACGTTCCTTCTGTCCAGGGAGTGAATGTGGCCTTGGCAGTAGTATGACCTTTCCAAAAGTACGAGCTCCCAATACACCAAGAGACAGTATCCAGCTAGCCAAGAGACATTACAGCCAACCACAGCCAGGGGCTAGTTCTTTCCATCGCATAATGAGCTTAGAGGCCAGCACCTTCCAGCCCATCACAGACTCTCTAGTCTGTGATGGGCAAGTGAAGGAGACAGACATTGATAATGATGGGGTACCGGAGAAGATGGAGACAGAACATGACCCAGGGAGGGAAGAAGCTGGAGCATGTGAGGAAATCAACCACTTATCTGCAGGACAAAAAGAGGCTGTGAGTTCTGAGGCTGGTGTAGTTGACCTAGGAGGTAAACCTCCCACACCACCACTGCACAGATTCCCATCCTGGGTAAGAAACACAAGAAAAACAGTCTGAGAGGTGCTGCTTATCTTTGAGTAGTGCCCAGTAGTTAAGCTGTAACAGCTCTTTGGTATCATGCTATTGTTTCCTGTGGGCATTTCTGAACCAACTTGTCTGACAGCTTCAGATCATGAGGCGTGGTGGCTCCACTGACAATTTTTTCTGTTCTTTCCTCCTTGTAAGGGGAAAAAAAAATCCATGGAGGAAAACAGTACTCAAGAAACACAGGAATAGAAATGGAAGTCAAGAGGTGCTGCATTGTGATTTATCCTTATGAGTCATCAACTGTTAATCCTTAGTTCTGTTGTCATGTGTTTAAGATAGAAAAGTGAGTGCAAGTGAGTGGGCCAGACCAGATAGACAGTCAGAAAAAGCTGTGAATACTAGAATAGATACATGGATTAGATCTCAGCATTCTTATCTCATGGTATACTTCTGCTACCAGGAAAATTCTGTGAAAACCATTAGTAAAGTGAATGTATGCGTCCTATTGCTTACTTTACGTGAGAAGGAAGTCTGCTATTATCACTTTTGTTTACTTGTTACTTCAGATGGTTGGATTGTTTACTAATGTGTCAATCTAACTGGTAAACTTGGTGGAAGTCAATGTGGTAACAGAATAGATAGTTCCATTATTTTCAATCTACTTTTTTGAAGGATTAGGCAAAATGGATTATTGAAGGTGCGAAGTCACGCTCTCGTTGTCAATCCTCAAATCCTCATGTTTTATATTCTTTTTTCTATAGAAACATAACATTAGTTGTGATTTTTGACTGTGTCCTTTATGATACCAATTTAAAATCCAGTATAATCACAGCTATGTTTCCAAAGGAATCTCTTTTAATTCATTCCTTAATATGGACCTATGCCAGGGATGAAGCTGGATAGTGTAGTAGAAGAAACTGCAGTTTTCAAGATGTCTGTTTTATTTGCTGCAGAAGTCAGCAAGGTGTCATAAATAGTGTATTCCCTTGGAAAAGGGAAAATACGGCTCAGAGATTGGCTACTATTCCTTTCTCTGATCTAGAGTTCCCATGTAAGGTTCTTCTAGTCCCTCAGGCTAAATTTTTCACAAGTGATCATCAGCTCCACACCCACTTTCTAAATGTTTAACTTGAGTTTGGCAAATTAACTTGATTTGAGAAGTGCTGAGCACTTCTCTGCTGCAACTGTATCCAGTTATTTTCATTGCAAACAGTGTTACGTGATGCTAAATTCTCAAAAAGTCAGATCTTGGACACCTCAAAATAGATACTCCAAAGCTACTGGGTAATTGATAGCATGAGTTTGTCTTCTGGAAAATAGTAGTAGCACGCATCAATGTCTCCCAGGGTTTTGGTAAAAATTTTTATTAATGTTTCTGAAGCGTTGCAGCATTATAGTCAGGAGCACCACAGGAAAGATCCATTGTTTTGTCTTCAGACCAGAGTCAAGTAAGTGTATGCAAGTAGGGCAAGTTTAGGTATATATCAAACACTAAAGCATGAATAGCATATTAAATAGCAGCCTAATCAGTAAGAAATGTCCATTATATGCCCTGAAGACGAAGTGTCTGGGGGAAAAAAATACAGATAATATTTCATTACAGACTAACTCACAATGAGTATACATACAGAAAATACTACTTCTCTCATTTCTCTTTTTGGTGTACTTGACTTTGCAGTCTTAAGTACTCTCATGTAGATGTATTAAGTATGTTATCTGACTGTGATTGGTGAAATTCTTTAAGGAGCAGCAAGAGAATTCCTAGCTTTGATTTTTATCCATTTTAGACTGGTTGATATCTTAGACATAACATTGCATTTAGTTACAGATTTGGGTTCCCCCCTTGGAATTTTTATCAATTTGTGAAGCACTTGGAGATTCTTTGAACTGAACACTCCATATGTTGTTATAAATGAGACACGGGCTTATTGAGGACATTCCAGGCATTTCTTTCATTCCCTTATCAGGGAAAGGGAATCCTTTGCAGGTGGTGAATCCTCCTATTTTAGGGCTATTTGTGATTAATTTTAATGTATTGTTCATAAAGTGGAAAAAATAGCTTTTTCCAAGCAGTGATAATTTATTGATAATTGCATGTAGGTGTTGCACTCTGTGGATATTAGCTCTGTAGCATTTATAAGTCAAGTGTGCTGGGATTCGGGGAATTGCACACTTCCACGAATGGTTGTTCACTCAACATCTGGTAGAGTACAGCAACCTTTCTTAGGAGGCCCCTCCTTCCTGCCCAAAGGTGTGAGTGTGATGTGATTCTGTGACACAAGCATTTCTTTTTGCAGGAATCGTGTTTTTGTCTGACCATTGTTGTTCATGGTATTATTGTTCCAGGAGAGTCGAATCTATGCTGTGGCTAAGTCTGGCATGAGGTTTTCTGAAGTGGCCACAGTGAATGATACTTCCAGCTGCTGTAAGTTCTAGACGAGATCCATCCTTAGAGGGAGCTTACAGTGACAGTGTGCAACCTGAGCTTCTGGCTGTTCACATTTCTTCATTTCCTTGCCTGTTTTCAAAGTAGATTTAGTTTCACAGATAGCCACAATAAAGAAAGGAAGGGAGGAGGATACATCTGATCTCAGGGATGGTTCGTGCTGAGCTGTTTCAGCCCCTGTATTCAGTGGCATCTCCTCCATTATCTCCTTCATCACTTTTGCTGACACTGTTCTGCATTTGCATGGCTGTGACATGCTTTTAGTGTTTTGATTCACCATCCCCTTGCTCTGTTACAGCTTTTACCTACTTGGCCATGGTGCGCTGGACTGCCATTGTACCATGGGGAATACAGGGAGGGTAAGATGTGTTACAGGCTAAATGGAGGGACCATTGCATCTGTCTCTGGGAGTTGTATGGAATTAGTAACACATCCCCTGGCCTTTCTGAGGCCACATTGCCCAGGACGGCAGTCCTCCATTATTTGATGTTCCAAGAGGCCAAATGAATTCTTATATACATACATGTACTTCTCCATTAAAACCTCCTCCTTTTCACCAGTTTGTATTACTTGCTTTCTCTCTGAATTTTCCCAGTTTCCAGTTTGTCACGTTCAGCTTCTGGGCCATTTACCTCTCTCATCTACAGAAATGTCACAGTGCCAGTCTACACTACACTGAAGGGGGTAAGGAGTTACCTCACTTTTCCTCTTATGAAAAACATGGTCCAAGGCATTTGAAAGTAATTTGAGAGAGAACAGGATGAGGCTGTGCAATGAAGGAAAGAAAATTAGAGAATGCCAATGAATACTGAAAATATACAGAAAGAGTAGATGATAAATGTATTTAGGAATACAAAACAGTGCAGCAAGAAAGAGGGCCTGAGAGGTTACAGGGAAGCACGGGGCTAGTGTAACAGTAGAAGGGTGTAACTAGAGCACATCAGATTAGATCACACTAGAGAGTCCATGTTGGAAGTTTGCAGGCTAGAAAGGGAGGAAATGAGGAACCCTGGGACAGTAGTGGGCAAAGCAGTGTGAAAATAGAGGGCCTGCGTTGCTCTGTCTCCTTACTGAGTAGGAATTGTTCTGGAGAACTCTTTCTTCACAGGCTGACCATACAGGTATGTTTTCCAGAAAGCCACACAGATCAGCAACGTGCCTTTCTTAGATGAGTCGTCAGGCTCTGATGATGACTGTGGCTCCCATGCCAGCTTCAGGACTTCTACTGCTGGATCAGAGAACAAGAAAGCTAGCATGCCAGGCAGCCCTCGTGCAGTGAAGAGAGGTAAAGTGGGAGTATTGCAACTGAGCAGCATAAACTTTGTCCTCATGGGTGAGGAAAGATTTCCTGAACGTGCAAATGCTCAGCCTTAGTGATGGTAATGAGTTCTCCCAGAATGTGCAGATATCAATAGCTACTCAGTAGAAACCTATCCTCTTAGATGGGTTTTTACTGCTGGTAGATTTCCATCCAGGCAATGCTAAGCTAAGACTGTGGGAAGGGTTGACCTCCCAAGCTCATCACATATCCAGGGAAGCCATCCATACCTTTTCTGTGACTTCTGGTAAGCAAGCTAGTACTGACACATTAAAGAAAATGGTTTTTGTCTCTGTCACTGGCTTCTTGACCACTAAGCAGATGTTTGCTATCTTTGACAGGCATCAGGTAATTTGGGTCCTGGTTGGGATAACTTTTCTTGACTGCTGGCAAGGTTAAACTGGATCCTTGAGTAGAACTTTCATTACAATTGGTAGTCAATAAAATAAAATAAAACCTCATTTCCTATAGTCTTAACTTAATTGTGATGCGTTGGCTGATGTGTCTGTGCATTGCTGTGGACCAGTGGTGGAAGATTCACAGATTCACAGAAAACCAAAGCCCCAGTTGCTGGTAAGGAAGTCTTTTCTTTAGTCTGAATGAGAGGGGCTTGAGGCTTTATGCTGGATGTTTTCAAGCTGGAAACAGCATGTCTGTACTTTAAATAGCAGGTCTCTTGGTTTTGTTGTGTTTTGGGTTTTTTTGTATTTTTTTAATCGGTTTATTCAACAGCAAATTTATTTCACTGCCAGTATCCAAACCTCACTCTTACTGCTTGTCTTAGGAAAAAAGAGGTCTCAGAAGTTTGGTTACTGGGGTTTGAGTTTCCATAGTCTGATCTGATTTATTCTTCTTGAACAAAAAAGCTTTATTAAAGGTGAACTCAAGAACTCTGTCAGAGTGTGCAGCATTCAGTGCATGTTTCTTCCTAGCTATGCTTCTCATTCTTTCCTTTGTTTTGAACAGGTGTATCTATGTCCTCACTGAGCTCCGAGAGTGACTATGCCATCCCTCCTGATGCCTACTCCTTGGATGGTGACTATTCAGAGCCAGAACATAAGCTACAGCGAACATCTTCCTATTCTACTGATGGTGGAATTTGCACTGTAAGTCTTGCTACCTCACCATTATGAAGAGGTACAACAGAGCCTTGGCCTTGAAAGAGGAAAAGCATAACTACAGTAAATTGAGTTATCATCTTCAAAGTGATGCTCTAATGGACTGGGCTGTTGGTCCAGCTGGTTTGTATCAAAAGACAGTATGTGATGCTTCAGAAGGTGCAATTTCTGTTATGTGATTAGATAAAAGTATAGGCATCAGGGCCTGCTTTCCTGATAACCTATACTGGTGTTCTGTAGTCGTATTCTACTTCAATGATGGCCTTACACTTCTGTGACAAAGCAAGTTTGGAAATTCAGAGGAAGGAAGGAAAAGGGATAAAGTATTTTGGCCTAAAAAATACCTCAAAGATGGGCAGCATTAAATTCTGTACTTTTGAATTTAAGAGATAAGCAGACAAGGAACTGGAGTATAATCATTACTTGGAGTCAGCCTTCACTTTTATTTGTAAAAACACTGGTATGGTAGGAAAACCAGTAAGTTTTCAGTGTGTCAGACAATCAGCAAAATGATCTTCAGGTGCCTTCTTTACTAAAGCAATACAATGTGGTATTTGCAGCTACACAGATCATCTAGTACTGTCTCTAAGTTGAGCAGAGAGCACTGGCCTTGGATGGCTGCTGCTCCCATCTGGCAAAGTGGAAAATGATGGAGGTGCAGCATATGTCTGTGCTTGACTTCAGCGCTCTTTCATATGTATCTTGAGAAGTGCAAGCTAACCTCATCTCCTTGCTTTTTGACCTCCAGGAGCCCATGGAGAAGTCAGGTTACTTGCTGAAAATGGGCAGCCAGGTGAAGATGTGGAAGAGACGATGGTTTGTTCTAAGAAACAGACAAATTATGTACTACAAGTCTCCGGTGAGTCACTGGGATACATATTACTTCTGTGTGGAGGGGCAAGGGAATGCTGTCTGCAGAACTGGTTCCAGGCTCATACCATGGGCAGAGTGGGCAGCTTCCCCCAAATGTCCTGCCGAAGAACTTTGTCTGACCCACAGGCTCAACCATGGGTCTCTGTTTAGGCAAGGAAGCTCCTGGTGGCAGTTTCCAGAGATGAAAGGTTGTTCACAAGGACAGAAGCTTGACACTTACTGCTTAATTTTGTACAGATGCTGAAAAGCAGGAGGCATACTATGGCTCAGCTTTGGTCACGTTTACAATGAAAATAAAGCAAAAAATAAATGACAGTACCAGGAGGGCACAGATACGTACTCATCAGTCAGTATGCAGGGCTCTAAGGAAAACTACAACTTTTATGGGGAAGAAAGCTGGATTCTTTCAACTTTCAACCTCCCACACGGACAGTAAAGTATTAGAAAACTAGGGTAAAATTAAAAATAAGCTTTCATGCAACATGGTGTCTTACATTCACCAACAAAACTATATTGAGAGTGTGTTTGTGCATTCAAATCTTCCTAAATACTTTTTATAACTTGCAGCTATTTCAAATGAAGCTACATTATTTCAAAAATTCTAGCATTATGCACTCAAAATTTGTGTATACAGTAAAATATATTTGTTGTTGGCCTTCATTATTCCTTGTACTTGGCTACATTACAGAGGATTCTATTTAGGGATATTCAACATCCATGCCTTTTTCTTCTGAATATGCCTGCATAATTACAAAGTATTTCTGTGTATATACACATCGTTCCTTACAATTCAGGAATATTGAGAAGATTTATTTTCAACTTTTTTCAGTTGTCACATTCAGACAAACACAAATACACCTCAGGGTGCAATGGATCTTTATTTCTGATTCTAGGTTTGTCAATCAGAATTCACCAGTAAATTATACATATATATTATATACATACATATATTAAAAAAACACAACTTCATAAATATGCAGCATTTTCTGTTGGTTAGAAGGAACTTCTGGAAAACCCTAGTCCAACTGACACATTGAAGAGGGACTTTCACCAGCTGTAGATCAAACCACATATGGCTTTGTCTACCTGAATCTTGAAAACCTCCAAAGGTGGAAATTCAGCCTCTGTATGAGTACCTGTTTGGTGGTGTGTTGCCTCCCCAGTGAGAAAGTATTTGTTGGTTTTTTTGTTGGGTTGTTATGTTTTCTTCCTAATGTCCAATCTGAACTTTGTAAGACAGCATTTGTTGCCATTACTCATGTGTTGTCTGCTACTACTGAGGAGACTTTTGCTTCATCATTGCAATGGGATCACACTGTCTCATATTCAACCTGGCAACTTTCAGCTGTCCTTTCCAGCTCATGAATACAGACTCCAACCTGCACGTGCATATTATGCTGTATTTTAAGTACTCTAAGACCCACATGCTATTTTTTTCCTGCTAAAACTGTTGTTTGCTTTTCTTTCCTCAGAGTGACGTTATCCACAAACCACAAGGGCAGATGGAGCTGAATTCCTCATGCCAAATTGTCAGAGGCGAAGGGTCGCAGACATTCCAGGTAAGTGTTGCTTTTTCATCCTGCAGATCACCACACACTCAGGTGCTGGGTGAGAGAGTACTTATTTCAGGCTGAATGGTAACGTATGTCTTAACTGATATGAACTTATTTTATCTGGCCTCTGTGTTTCCTGGCACAAGCCAGGTAGCTAAATAATGGGGAAAGAGCTAAATTTTAACCCAAATACAGCTTCTTGAAATTGAAATAAATTCTGCTTTTGTTGTGTTTTGCTTTGTTTTACCCCGTAGCACTTTCTAATTTGGCAGTTAGGACTGAGACTTTGAAATCTGTGGGGAAAAGGGATACAATTAAAACCAGATAGTACCTAGGATCTCCTCTTTCTGAAAGAGTCCTCTCAAGATCTCCAGCCTGACTTTACATGTCTAGAGGATCTGAAGAAACATCTGAAGTGTTGGATTCCTATTACATTTCAACTTCAGAAGTATTAGGAGTTAGCTCATCACTGGGTTCAGTTTTAAGTCCTTAGTGTTAGAGGACTTAATTATAAAGGTGGTATTAAAGCTTCTGTCATAGTGACTGCAAGGCACACGGTCTGACCTCTGAACTATGTTCTGCCTTTATGGAACTGAAGTTTCTAAGGCTTAATACTGTTAAATCCATAGCAACTTTCCTCTCAAAGGGTCACAAGCTATTGAAGGCAGAATGCAATACAAAATGAAGGCAGAATGCAATACAAAATGAAGGCAAAAACATTTCATTTAAAACTAAAAATTAGCAGCAGCACAGAGAAACAAGAAAGTACAAGAGAGGAGACAAAGCTACAATGTGCAACAGAAATAACAGGGCACTCAATGTGAATTTGATTCATCTGAGTTTCAGCCCTTTCACCTGGGCTTTGAGGGTTAGCACTTTTTCTCTTGCCCTCCAAAAATTCTTCCTGAACCACCAAAAAAAATCTGTGTAGGATAATGAAACCGTGCAGCTGAAGAAAAGGTTTGTAGGTGTGCAGATTTATACTTGCTTACTCCTTTTCTTCCAGCTCATAACGGAGAAGAGAACCTATTTCCTGACAGCAGACTCTCCCAACATCCTGGAGGAATGGATTCATGTCCTACAGAGTATCCTGAGAGTGCAAGTGACCAGTCCTGTTGGTGTTCCTCACAGTGATGCTAAACCTACTGTGAAAGGTTGGCTCACTAAGGTAAAATACTATTTTTTAATTTATTCAGTTTAGCTCAGTATTGACAGTGTACGAGCTTCTTGGTTTGCACAGTATATGTCAGCAGGAAGTTAGTATTTCAATACTCCCTAGAAGAGCAGGGAAAGAAAGAAAAGCGGCAGTACATTTCTGTATTTCAGAGAAAGGAACATTTGTATAAATGATAAGGAATGGGACAAACAAGGCTACTGAGAGATACTTTGTCAGTAGTAAGTAATAACAAATACCTAGTTTATCTATGCTTTTCTTCAATGGGATTCACAGCATGTCATAATAAAGAAAACAACCATCAGGAATCTGTGTTAAATGTCACAGTTACTTGATCTTAACTTGGTGATATAGGACAGCTTCAAAGAACTGGCTTGTATGGTTCTAGGCATTTATTTCTATCATAACAGCCTGCATGTGCATTAGTACAATGTACATAGTAAAAAGCACAAAGTGCAATGGCTGAAAATTCTTATGCTCTATGCCATTTCCATAGATGAGTTTTGCAGGCCAAGTTACTATGAATCTTTTAGTATAACTCTGGCCAGCCTCTAAAGATGGCTAAAGCCAACCTGCGTCTGAAGCTTGTTCATCTGCCACAGGAAACAGCTCTCTAGACTACATGTTGACTGGTCTTTTTCTGCTGGGGTGAAAAGATTCGTTCTTATAATCTTATAAAGGTTATTCTTAATACTGTATTTCTGGATACAGAAATGATGGGTTGTTATGAATAAGTAAAATACTTCACAAAATCTTAGACCCATTTCCACAAACACCTGTCTCCCATCTAGTTATGTGGGATGTACTTCTCTGCTTTTGGAAGTGATGCCCTGTATGTTTTAAGAGGAACTCGTATTAGCATAGAACAAATAATATAGGCAAGGTTTTAAGGGAGAGTTGAACTGAAAATTGAAATTTTAGAAAATCATTCTAGCAACACTGTTGATGTTATAAATGTGTATTTCTTTGTCCTCCTTACAGGTCAAGCATGGTCACTCTAAGCTGGTCTGGTGTGCACTGATTGGAAAAACTTTCTACTACTATCGAAATCATGAAGATAAGGTAATTCCTTTTTCCCTTTTGTTCCCGAATCCTCCTTTTCCATTTCTCATGATGCTTTATTTCTTTTACTGCTTCTTTGTCTCATACTTCAAGCTCTTCCTTGTCTGTACTTCTCCCCTTCTAACAGCATCTGCTCCGCAAAAAGAATCAATATTTTATCTGTTTTTTTAGTATTCTTTTTTTAAAGCTAAAATGACAAAAGACTTACAAAGCAAGTGACTGCTTATTCTCAGATCACTGTATATCTTGTTTCTTTCTCTCTCCATTTGGTCTTGTTAAGCCTTTAGAGCAGACTTTTCTAGAGCAGCTGATATATTCTGACTACTGTCGTGTAAGTAAGTAGCAACAACAATACGGGAGGAGGGAGGTCCTTTCATCAGTTCATGTGCTTCCACTTCTGGAACCTTTGCCGAACGGTCCATTGCTTTGTCTTGGTGATGTTGAAACCCAAGTTTTAGAATATGAAGGAATACTGTGAGCCATACTTGGGATTGACCTCCAGGGTCAGCACAGCAGATATCCTCTGTTTATCTGAATCTACCTATTTATGTCATTTTAAAAGTACTTATTTCCCAGTAGAAAGCAGAAAGTCTGACCAGGATCAGGAAACAGTAGCTCAAGATACTGAGCAACTGACCTTCAGAAAACATCCTGCCTTGCAGAACCAAGGTAGTAAACACAATTGACAAGTGTAATGGGAAGAAAACTACCTTATGGGAAAGACTGTCTTTTTATTTGCATATTCTTATTCTGACATGTAAGTGCTCTCCCAAATTAATAAGAGCAGCAACACGGTTTGTTAGTACTGTAGTTGATGAAAGAGAAGGGATTCTATAGAAATGCAAGATCATATAATTACATTAGTTAAACACTGAATTGTAGTTTATTCCTTACATTTTACAGAAATGCCAACATTTTCACCTGGGTTTTCTTTCCCAGTGTTCCCTGTCTGTAATAGGAGTCTTCTTGCTTCCCCTCCTTATAGTGTCCCCTAGGACATCTGCCTATGCGTGAGTCCAAAGTGGAAGAAGTAGACCGTTCCTGTGACTCTGATGAAGATTATGAAGCCACTGGTGGAGGACTTTTCTCATCTCATTGCACATTGGTGATATACCCACAGGACCAGAGTCCCACATACTTACTCATTCGCACCAAACAAGAGAAGGTATAAAAGCCAATATTTTTGGAGAGCAAGAGTCTTTTTGGTATCAGCAGACAAAATGGGGGTAGACACTAAACCTGTTTATAGAAAACAAGGTCTGAATTGACCTATACTGTTCTCATCCTTGTGCCTAGAACACCTGGCTGTACCATCTGACTGTAGCGGCTGGTAGCAGTAGTGCCACAGTGGGCACATCATATGAACAACTCATTGGAAAACTATTGGATGCAGAGGGAGACCCCAGTAAGTAGAAACCACAAACACTTTTCCATGGTAGCAAAGCATAAGGAAGGGCAATTTTAATTCCCAGATTTAATCCATCTGAAGGGAAGGGGATTCTCAGTAGAACAGTGTATGATTTAGTGTCCTTCTCCCCTAGTTCTACAGTAACATCTCCAGAGAGCATACAGGCATTGCAGTGAAACTAGGCAAGTCTGTCACATTGTCACATCATATATCAAGATATCTGAAACTTATGTAATGTTAATTAAAATTAAAATAGAGAACTGGAGCTTTAATTTTTCCTATTATTATTGGTTCTGATTTTCCTTTCCTGGGAATCTTGACCATACAAATGCATGCTCTCTTCTCTTAATACACTTATACACACTTTTCTTCACTTCTGTTCCTCTGCCTGCACATATAAACCCTTGCACATATATCCATACTCATCTGTTCCTCCTCATCTTTGATACTTGTTCGTTCATTTATGTTTATGCACCATTTTCTCATACATGTAATAACTTAAACATTTCTTCTTAATACGTTTTTTCTACACACTCACATATTGGTAGACCTGTATGAGGACCTTGCTTACTGTTGAATAGTGACTTGCAGTAACAAAGACCCCCATTGCAGGCAGCTGCCCTGGCAGAGTTTCTGTTGTTTGAACACACAGCTGAGCAGTTTCTCACCAGAATCCAGCTGATGAGAAGCTCTGACACAGCGAGACTGAGGATGGCAACAGTTCCTGCTGATGGCTAATGCTGCTGGTGACTCCTTGTTCATGGCAGGCTTTGTTGAAATCAATGAAGTGGTACCAAAGATAAACGTGGCCTAGTGCAGTGCTGCTTCCTTGGGTACTCTGCCATTTCAGCAAGGCTCCTTTGAACGTAGACACTGTTACCTTTCTTCTGTCTCTGACACTGCATTTTTTTACCTGTCTGCTACCTCAGATTCTCCTCTGTGGAAACATCCTATGTTGTGCTACAGTAAAGATGGGTTGCACACATCCCTTACCACTCTGCCATCGGAGGCTCTACAGACTGAAGCTCTGAAACTTTTTAAGGTATTTAAAGAGACATTGCATGGCTTTCAGTATTTTATTCTGCTGTTGGGGCAACAGCATTGTTTGATCATGTTGTTTGTCACATTTACTGTCACCATTGCTTTCTGTAGACAGGCTTGCTGGGTCAATAAATTACAATAGGACAGTTGGATATGAGGTGTCATTCGTTCTCTGGAATTCGAAATTTTCCTTGTATGGTAGTTGGGTTTAGAAGTTATGTCCTCCACAGCCTTTATACTTCAAAGTTAGCCTTATCTTCCTCTTCCTCTCCAGTAGCTGGACCGAAGAAAATGGAAACGAGGTTAGTGGCAAATTCAGTTGCGTCAGTAAGTCCAATGGTGAAGCCCCTGGAGATGTGATTCTTGTACTGTCTTAAGTGTGAGATCAGCAGTAAGGCTGTCCAATCTTAGCAAGGTAAAGCACAAGCATGAAAGGCAGGAAGCACATTTTCCCCTCGATTCTCTTGCTGACTTATGAGCTGCTCAGGCTGCGAAAGATTGAGTGAATTTTCTAGTTGCCTCAACTAAAGAGGGAGGAATAGGAATTTAGTATTTATTCTCCTCTCTCCTCTCAGTGTTATTTAGAAGAATCCATTAATTGTCTGTAACACATCTGGGGAACTTGGCCTGCGAAGTACCAGAGAAGAGTCACTGTATTCATGGCACTGACTAACTTCTAACCTTTTCCAGTCCTGTCAGCTCTTCATTAATGTCCCTGTGGAGGCACCCTCTATTGATTACCACGTGTCACTTGCCCAGACAGCACTGCAGGTCTGCTTGACACATACTGAGCTGCAGAATGAAATTTACTGTCAGCTTGTTAAACAGACCAGCTGCCGACAGCCTCAGAACCACTCAGTCATTCAGGTCAGTTCCTCTTTTGTCACTTCTACTTTGCAAATACTTTCCATTTAATTCATATTTTTAATGATTAGCGATGAGACTGGTACTCATAAGGTTCTGCAAATGCAAAAGGTGTGTTGGAGGAAAGAGAATCTCAACACTGATGTGTAAAGAAAAACATTGAGAATGCAACTACTTGCAAACTACCTTTTATTTTAACCATTTACCACTTGCACATGGTATATTCAGACCATATTCAGAATCAAAATTCACAGCTCGTGTTGGCTAGCTATAATTGTCACATGGTATTATTTTTGTTTTCCATTTTAGTTAATCAACAGATGCAAATAATGAATATTGTTATTAAGCATGAAATCTGATTATTGCACTAATTATTGGGTACGTCAAATTAATAAGTTACAGCAAAAATGTAAATACTTGGTTATAATACTCCCAGCTCAAGTGAGAAGATAAAATCTGGTTGAAGAATAATAGGTCTAATTTGAAACAAAATTCCTCAGTGTTCTTTGTTAGGACTTGCAGTTACAAACAGGAAAAAAAGTCTTATTTTAAGTCTTAATTGTTCATTCAGCTCTTCTTATGCTCATCAAAATTTTCAAAAGTGGACAGTCATTTAGAATACCTCTTCTTGGAGTCCAAGTTGAGATACTGAAGAGCAGTCTGTCCTCTGACCACCACTTTCCTTTGAAGCATCTTGAACTGCATGGCTTAAAATGGCTACTCCCAAAAGCACTGGTCACCATCCAACATTTTTGTTGCAGAATTGTGTGACAGAAACCAGGCAAGTACAGAACAAGAATGACGTCCAGTTTTATGTTCACAGTGCTGGCAGCTCCTGGCTTTGTGTGCTCCTCTGTTCCTGCCTCAACATCACTTCCTCTGGTACATCAAGCAGCACTTCCAGCGACATGCAGACCCCAGGTAAAGACTGCAACAGCATTTTCTTCTGCTAAGCTGATTGCCTTTTGCATCCACTATGGATAAAGACGGAAGCAGTTTTGTAACTCAAACATGCAAAAATAACTTGAGGGAGGGGACAGAAAGTTCCCAGTGGTATAAAGTCATCCTCCCTTTGGTCATTCACATTAATCTGTCACTTTTATGAAGCTAGTTCACAACACGGAATGACCTACACTAGCAAAAGAACTTTTTACAGGTATAACTAAAAAAGGAGGGTTTTGCTGACATTGCTACTTTCTTTTATTGCTGGAAAGACAGACCAAAGTAATTATTTAGAATGAATTATTAGAACCTTAAGTGATTACATTCTGTTGTCAGATTAGCAAGTATACTGACAGAACAAAAGTGAGGCAGAGAACTTCTCAGGGAGCCATAAAAAATTAGGAAAAACTAACAAACCTGAAATATATGCTAGTACTGTCTTCTGTTACCTCTTTGGTGTGCAACATTTTCCCCTATAAGAACATAGTGCAAGATCTACTCTAACAGCAATAAGTTGTTCTCTAGTGTTCAAGTTGTGCTCTTTGTTTCCATAGTGATCTGGTCTTCAGCATATCTCCCTGTGTCCTTCCTTGCAGAGGAGGTCACAGCTAGAGACGTCTAGCTGTCTGTTGCAACAATATACTGTTGTTAAGGCATAGATAAAAGAGCGGCTTCATTTCAAACAAATACTCATATTCAAATACTCAGCCTAAGTCTACCTTGGAAGTCAAGCTAAAAGTCTCCTAGTATTGCAAAGGAAACCTGTGTACTCCTCCTATAAAGTGGTTTTTTATTTTCTTATGTGCTGCCTCACATTGTTATTTTTCTCAGAAGAAAAAATACAGATGTATTTTGTACATGTACATGATGTAGATCATCTGTACATGTGAGATGTACAGATGTAGATCAGGCACTCCTCAATGTTCAGGCTCTGTCTCCATTGGCTTATAAAATACATTAGGGATCTTCTGGCTAGTGCTAGATATCATCTCTTCAAACTTGTGCATTACCAGATCCCAAATTGGCCCATTCAACTCAGTAGTGGAGCTGCTGTACTCTTAGGACCTGTTCAATTTCATAAAGATGTGCTGGGCTCTGTGAAACTCATTTAATGCATCAAATTCAAGCATTACTATACTGATGGTCTGCCAGGTTCTTAGCCTAAAAATACCTTTATCAACAACAACAAAAAACTGCCTTAAGGTGGAAGCCAAGAGGAGATGTGTTTACACAATCCACCTATGAAACAATTATCAAGGCTAGAAAAAAAAAACCCAAACCAAACAGAAATTACAGCAAACTGTGCTTATAGTAATCTGTAGTTTAGATATCTGTTGTTCAGATTAGATTTAGAGCAGTTGCTAAACTGGAGCTATCTTAGCTCCTTCTGCCCTAGATTCAGGGCAGAATGTCTCTTACGTCTCTTTAGATAGAGCAGGTGTGGCTGTTTCTTGACCAGTTATAGAGACATGATTTCTCTGTTTCATACAGCAGACAAGATAGTAGAATGTTTACATTGCATGGTGCCTATGGTCTAGATGTACACTAGATCTTCATTCTAGGTATTGTTTTTCATGAAAGGTGACCTTAGAGTATATATGGAGTCTCTGAGAGGAAGAAAAGGGGGGCACCGTTCTGTTAGAAGACACAGAGCTCAGGAGCATTTGGGAGCCAGACACAATAGCTTCTTGCTGAAGCAAGGTTCTCTGAAAATTGTTCAAACACGTTACTGGGAAGGTGAGGAGTATATTGCTGCAGTGAAAAGCCAGAGCTTCTGACTTCTATGTTGCTTGTAGGAATTCAGCTGGAGATTTAATCATGTACTGAGCTCCTGAAGGCACCTTGAATGGAATTAGTTTCCCCTGCAAAGTGGTAGCAGGGTCATAAATTCATATAAATACTTCAATTTCAGAACTTATTTAGTATATACATTCTTAGCATTTTTCAAAAGATGTAATTGGCTGTTCCTGCCTGGCTTTAGAGACACTTATATCCTTCTGGTGCTGTCCAATGGAGGACTCTCTTCAGTAGACAGTAAACTGATCATATTAGAATGTCCCTATACTGTATTGAACTGGTAACAAATCTGAGCCTGCTTTGAATCTCTGACAAGTCTCTTGATTGGAGCTGAGATTTGTCTTGTTGCTTTTCACTTCAGCTGTTAGTCTGTTGAGATGAACTAGGATAGCTTTACTTGAGCAAAAGCCTCAGGGAGGAATGCTTTGTCATGGCATGGGAAATGGAAGAGGACATGATTGTCTTATTTCCACCTCTTTGCCTAGGAGTGAAACAGGCAAGTATGCCATCTACTGCCAGAGATCAGTAGACCGCACTGTGCAGACTGGTGAGCGGGAAGCCAAGCCCTCCCGGATGGAGATTGTGTCCATCCTGCTGAGGAATCCCTACCATCACTCGCTCCCCTTCAGCATCCCAGTGCACTTCATGAATGGAACCTACCAGGTAAGCCACAGCAGCTGCCTTTCTTCTGGGCACTGGAGGACTGCACCATAACCTGCCTCCTTCATGCGCATGGGTGGCACTATGGTGTCTTTACACATCAGATATTAGGAGATGACAGTATTTCTCCTACTTGCTGTTTTTCCTGAGAAAATGAAGGGAGTTCAGCACCAGCTCTAAAGGTCTTTAGGAAAAAAAGTTGGCTGGGGAAAAGAGAAAGATGTTGTAAGTGTCTAGTATGAGAAAGAATGCAATGTGAAGGGTGACAATAGGCAACTGCAGCCACTGGAGCTGGCAGTCAATCATGAGACACCAATCTGTAAAAAAAACAGGCTTCTTTAGTGATATCTTGAAAGTTATTCTCAGTTACCTCCTCTGTCATTACAGGTTGTGGGTTTTGATGGTTCCTCGACAGTTGATGAATTCATGCAGCGACTGAACCAGGAGACAGGAATGAAGAAGCCATCCCACATGGGATTTTCACTGTTCACAGATGATCCTTCTGGCAGGAATTTGGAACACTGTCTACAGGGCAACATGAAGGTTCTTGCTGTTTTGTATTTTTTTTTTCTTTCTGCTTCTTTCAGCATACATCTTTGAAGAGCTGCTAAAGGCTAATAATTTTTTCTTAATGCAGCAAGATCAAATACACTTGGGTATTGTCTATCTAGATTAATGTTCAGAGCAGTTAATTCCTGCACTTGGTTCACAACAACCCTACGCAATGTTACAGGCTTGGGGAAGAGTGGCTGGAAAGCTGCCTGACGTGAAAGGACCTGGAGGTCCTAACACCTGTAGGTTTTAGTTGACAGCCGGCTGAATATGAGCCAGCAGTCTGGCCAGGTGGTCAAGAAGGCCAACAGCATCCTGATGTTTATCAGGAAGAGTGTGTGCAGCAGGACTAGGGAAGTGATTGTGCCTCTGTACTTGGCATCGGTGAGGCCCCACCTTGAATACTGTGTCCAGTTCTGGGCCCCTCTCTACAGGAAAGACATTGAGGTGCTGGAGCAAGTCCAGAGAAGGGCAATGGAACTGGTGAAGGGTCTGGAGAACAAGTCTTATGAAGGCCAGCTGATGGAAATGGGGTTGTATAATGGGGAGAAAAGGAGGATAAGAGGAAACCTTATTGCTCTCTACAGGTACCTGAAAGGAGGTTGTAGGGAGGTGGGTTGTAGAGAGGAGTCTCTTTTCACAAGTAACGGGATGAGAGGAAATTGTTTCAAGCTGCACCAGGGGAGGTTTAGGATAGATATTAGGAAATATTTCTTCACTTGAAAGGGTTGCCAAGCATTGCAACAGGCTGCCCAGGGAAGTGGTTGAGTTACTATCCCTGGAAGTATTTGAAAGACATTTAGATGTGGTGCTTAGGAACATTGTTCGATGGTGGACTAGGGACATTTAGTGGTGGACTTGGCAGTGTTAGTTTTATGGTTGGACTCTACGATCTTCAAGGCCTTTTCCAACCTAAATGATACTATGATTCCATAATTAGCTCAGTCAAGTCTGAAACACATGTTAGGACAAGACACATTCTGTTTAAGTAGGTGATAAATTGCTCAATTTTTTTATAAGTCTTTAACTCAGATTTGAGCACGTATTAAAGTTTAATTTATCCTGACTGCAAAATTAAAACATGAATGAGCTAGCTAGCATGATCAGATATCACAACTAACATCAAATGTGACACTCTTAATTGAGATAAATTTATGTTAGGCTGTGATTCTCTTGGCATGTCTATATAAACCTCATCTATTGGATTATGAAGTATCTATCTCCTTGCTATCTCCAGATAACTCAGGCTTTCATTGTTGGTGAGTGTACTTAGGGGAGAAAGCTCTACTGAGTATGGTTTTACTTCAAAAGAGAGAGGAGTGCTTCAGATGAAGGGTAAAGGAGAGCAGGTCAAGTATTAACATCTGTGTCTTTCATACTGCATGCTGCAGCTGGATGACAGCCTTCAGTGAGTGGTTAGCAGCTATGAGTGAGACACATCATGGTTTGGTACAGATCTGGGAGAATAATTTGTCATACAGTATTGAGGGAGGAATAGTGGTAGTGGCAACTTTGAAAAGGCCCCGATACCTGTAAGGAACATAAATATGCAGTTTTACACAGCATAGAATTTCATGATGGGCATTGGAGAGAGAAGTTTAAATGAGAAGGTTTGAAGAGGAAACTGCCACAGACAGCAACAAATGATATACTTCACTTTTATGGCCTGATACAGATCAGATAATCTGGAGCTTTGCTGGTAATTGAACCACCACTGGGAGAGATGAGATGTTAGAGTAAGTGAAAGAGCTTGAGACAATCAAAGGCATCACTTTTACAGTTTAATAACTGATTACTATTTACTTGGCCAGGCAACCTCAATAGCTTTTTAAGAGAGGATTAGAATATCTGATTATGTATTTCATGTGGTTTCTTATGTTCACATTCCTTTTATTGAGATGCTATCAAGAGAGAAGTAGGGGCCTTTATTAGACCACTTGTACAAGGAACAACCAAGAGAAGCTGAATGGAATCAAAGAGATTAACCATGCTATTACTAAAAACATGTTTGAGTTATGAAGTTGGAGTCTGGGACCAAATGTCCCCAAAGGTTAGACATTCATATCCAAGGGTTTGCTTTAGCCAATCAGGTAGCTGCTATTCAGAGGATACAATAGTGCTTTAGTTTGACTTAGAATGGCACTTTTGAAGCAAACCTACCAGTCATTCCTATTAGCCATGCTTTGATTCACATTAAGGAGCAACCTTAGAGAGGATGAACTGCATTCTTTTTATGTGAAACGTGATCTAGAAGGTGTGATCCAACATAATATTGGCCTTTCAGGCTGTTTGGCCAGACTAAAGCTAGTCAAAAGGACAAGCCTTTGAAACTGATGACGTATGGGTACAGGGTTTTAGGGACCAGTGCTCCTGTGCACATCTGCTCCTCCTGGACTTTGCTACATGCTAACATAGACACAGCCACAGAGTTTCCACCAGACCAGAATTCATTTACAGGTGTCCCCTTGCGGGTTACAGCTGCAGTTTTCAGTAGGAACGTTTAAATTTGTACATACTGTGTAATAGAAAAGGGATTTGCTGTGCCGCTTTTGGCTGCGTTTCTGCTGATCCAGTCTATTTCTTTATCTTCTGTGTTCCACAATACTTTCTTTCACATACTTTTCCCTCAAGCCTTGACTATACATTTCACCTCAGTTTCTCTCCTCTCTCCGTGTTTTTTAAAGATCTGTGATGTCATTTCTAAATGGGAACAAGCCTTAAAAGAATTGCATCCTGGGAAATATGAAGGTGGCACGAGAATTGTGAAGTTGACCTATAAGAACAGGTACTGTGCTTCATTACTTGGCCTCACAACTGCTGTTAATTTAACATTTCTAGGCTGGATATATCTCTATAGATGGTCACTAATTTATAGTATTGTTAGTGCCACAACTATTTTAGCAAAGACTCGCTCAAATCCTACATGAGATGTGGTGACTTTTGTGTGTGGCACATGTGTAAAAGATGGTATATGGCCTAGAAGTAAAACCCAAAATACTTTGCAATAGCAGACTAGACTTAAAATGGGTTAAGAGCTAGCTGTAGCACAATAAGACATACTTGGCCTGATTTCATTTGCCTAGATCGTAAAACATAATGAAATATTGCATCTTAGGTGAGAGGAGTAGAGACCTGAGGGGAAAATCACCAGTGAAAACAAATATGCTGAAACTTGCAATTAAGTGAAGAATCAGAAAGATGAAGAAGATAGAGGAATAATGTTCCGAATGGCACGAGCTGTACAGGAGGCATGTATTAGCAGCACCCAGACTTTATATAAAGAAAGAAACGTTAAAAGTTGGATGCCAAGAGGTAGCAGAGAATGAAAGAATGAGACAAAGATCTAAACCAAAACCTGGAACAAGTTCATCATTTACAATACAGGCAGGAATTCTGAATTACCGTGATTGGAGAGATGTGTATGAGAACAAGGAACGGCTTTGTGCATGTGAATGCTGTTTGCAGCCAAAGCAAAGGCCATCCCAAAACCAAAAAGAGACAAAGTTCTGGACTGAACACATGAAGATTTTGTTGACTTTAATGGTTACAAATTTCTGTGAGCTTTGGTACTTGATGTAACAGAGCTAGAGGGAGAAGTTACTGCTTTTGACCCAGAAGGCACTATTTGTGTCAGGAGTGAAACTTTTGCAGTATTATTTTGTTGGACTGGAATGTGCCTAGACTGAACAGCAAGAACGTTTTGATAAGGTCTTTCCAAGGTTCGGCTGTTCTAAAATGAAGGACTCTGATAAATGTGTACGGTCACTGTGGTCCTAAGGGTGGTGTTAATCTTAGATTGGCATAAGAATAAACAAACTGATCCGCTGGAATAAGTATCTTGTGCGGTATTGTGGGATATACAGTCATAGATGCAACTGTAAATTAATACTTGAATTTGATGGTGTGGGCTGTAAATANGTCCAGTACCCCCCCAATACAAAAAGTTCATCTACTTTCAGCTCACGACATCTTTTTACCTTCCCAATCCTCTCTGTTTTCTAGGCTATATTTTCGGAGCCAGGCCAAAGGTGAGACAGACCGAGAGCGGTTGCTACTGGCCTTCCAAGTTAGCAATGAAATAGCCAGCGGAAGATTTCCTGTTAATAAGGAATTAGCTATGGAAATGGTGGCTCTGATGGCT
>VZTM01022007.1:47278-59684 GCA_013400555.1 Jacana jacana | reverse complement strand
TGTCACTGATATTCTCCAGCTAAGCCAGGAAAGAAACTATTACAGAGTCATGTCCAGCTTCAGTATGTGCTGTTTTTCAAAAAGAAGAAAGGAAGGCTCCTTTCACAGTCTGAAAACCTCCAGATGGCTAAAAAAGCATAGGTGGCTTAAATGATAGCACTAGAGGATTAATTTTTAGGTACACTTACATGACTGGAATCCCACTGCTACTGAATGAGCAAACTTGGGTCAGGAGAGCATGGTGTGAGTAAAGGCCTGTTTCAACAGACCCTTGTTTACATATAAGGCTTTCATTTACCTTGAGAACAGATGACAGGAGTATGTTTTAAGTCTGCCAAAGGAAGAAAGAGCCTGTCAGCAAATGTGCAAATAAAAGTCTAGATGCATCCTGACAGCAAGAGATAAGTGACCTTGTCACTCTCTGATTTTTTCACTAATAAAAATACTTTTCAATTATATTCAGAATAGAAGCACTTATTCCGTAGGACAAGATAGCACTCTAGCTGCAAAAACAAATGTAGGACACGTATAATACTATTGAAGTACCCTCAGTAGATGTGCTAACACATTGCTGAAAGGCAGAAGGATCAAATCCCCCTCCTGCAAAATGAATGGCACAAAGCAATCAAAAGGCTCACAAAATAAAATACAACTGAGCCAACACAGCACGGGGCAAAGGTGCTTGGGTGAAAAATGAGACACAGGTCAGGACAGGAACAAATTTTGCAAAACATCCAAGGAGGCAGAAAAATCACTTTAGATGGGAGAAGAAAACTTCCCCTCCCATTCTTCAAGGTTTTGAGCTACAAGTTGGATCCCAAACAGTTCTCTGTGAGTATTGCTCAAAAGAGAAATTCTTTCATTTGATCCTTCTGCATATTTCTTCAGCTGCCCAGTTGTATACATGCTTTGGCAGACGCTCTAGTTCTGCTCTCAACACATGACCAAAGGGCTAATACCATTTTCTCTGGATGACTTGCAGGAATAGGGGTCAATGAACCATCTGGTAAAACCTGGCATGTAGTGTACATTCAAACCATATAGTGCCTCATTTTACTGAGAACTAGCTTTTAAATGCATTTAGGCACCTGTCTCTATTTGGGTAGGTTTGCAGCTTTAATATTCATATATTAAGATGGAAATAACATTTGTGTTGAAATGTCAGTTATTCTGATGACAAAATCTTACCTAAGTTGGTGCAGACAGATACTACTTCATCATTTCATGGCAACTTTCTTCCAAAACTCTTACAACATAACAGACCACTATTTAAATACATGAAATCATGTCTTGCTGCTCAGGTCTGAGGTGGGATTTGCTCAGCTTCTTATTAGATTTACCATAAATTTGCCTATTTTACTGAAGTTTTGCTATGATGTTGGTCTGTAGATCATACCAAAACTCATTTGGTAAACAGGAGAGACCTCCACAGGTATTTGAACAGGGCTAATCATGCTCAATACCTTTTATGATTAAAAGAGAGAAACAAGCACTTGAAGGCCATCACTCATCACATCCAGAACAGGTGAGCTGATCTGAGCCATAAAAGACCGTATTTCTCTTCATGACCCTGAAAAGAATCTAGCTGAGGTGCAGATATCCACGTTGTTGATATATGAGTAGCTGTGAGTAATCCCACAGCTGCCTCTCAGCAACCACGCTGCGGCCTGCAAACATGGCTTAAAAATATTTCCTAATTTTCCCAAATAATGAAATTGTTTTATAGAGTCAAAATAAAGGTCAGGCTAGCTCCATATCCTTCCTTATGACCAGGATACTTTTATTGCTTCCTATGTATATTTGTTAGTTTTGAAGTTAAAGAGTTCCAAAAGGTATAAACTGTTGGAACTTGTAGAGCTGAAATGTCTTCAGTGAATGTAGTCAGAAAGATAGATGTTTTAATCTTAAATGGAGAGTATGGATTCGTTTCTTTTTATCTCTATTACTGAAAGTGCTATGAGTTGATTTTCCAGAATGGTGCTATAAAAACAAAAGCAGATTGATTAATTCAAAACCTACAGCTAGGAAATGTTTTCCAGGAATACTTAGAGGAAATGCACAATGGTCTATGAATAGAAGCAATTTACTCTGTACACACTGATGACTAAATTTACAGAGTTCTGATACCTTTGGCTATGGCAGTGATAGATACAATAAAATGGTGACATTTTTCTAAGCTCTTTGCTTCCTTTATGCTGAATAAGAAGATGAGGATATCAGAACCTCAGGCTGTCTTAGTTAGATTCCCTAATTATACCTTTAAAATGTTTATGTCTATAGGAAACATGTGAGCGCCGTTTTAAAAATACATGCAAAAGTTAACTTCGGTTGGCTCACTAAAAACTAGATTCTATCATTCCACTATTCATCTTACGCTGTAGAAACAGGAACCACAGGGAGAGTTTTTTTTGCTAAAGCTGAAAGGAAGCAACAAAAATTTGTCCTTTTATTTCAGATATCTTTGTATCAGTCTATACCTGTTTTTAAAATGACTTCTGTATAAGCAAAACAAGAGAAGAGTGTTGATAGTTTTGTGTCATATACTTAAGAGTTAGGTTAGTCATGAAATGTAACAAAGCAAGAAACATCAGGGAATTTATCCGGGGGAAAAAAAAAAAAAGATAAATATGAAGCAAAAATCTGAATTGTCCTTTTCCTGGTGTGGCCATCCTACTCAGGATACTGTTCCTGCATTTGCATCTTTCACTCTTCCACCAGTATTTTTACTTCAGCTGGCAAGTTTAGATGTGCCCAGCATATTTCTCATAAACCATTTTTACTAAGTATTTTGTTTTGTTTTGTTTTGTTTTTTTTCATCAGAGTTAGACCATTAGTTATTTTCCCCAATCATAGCAATTTGCTTCTAATGCAAAAGGTTGTCCCTTCTGACCTTTCTGTGATACAGAAGGGGACAACTCCTAGCTCAGTGACATCAGGTTCCCCCTATCAAAAGCAGAGCCTTTTATTGATGTCCTTTAGAAATATATTGAACTTGATTTAATTTCACTCAGGAATGACATTATAGCTCCGGAACCTCACCCTTCTAAAGGCTAGACGTCAACTTTTAATTACAACCTTAAATTTATTAATGATAATTTATACCAAGATATTTTTGTGTCAGTTAAAAAGCCCCTCTTCCTTCCTTACATAAACAGTTTTGATACATTTAAAAGGCTATACCACCAGTTTAGTCACCCAAATTAATGCTTAAGTGTGTACTGTAATGAATATAATTATTCCAAATGGTTGTAATGTATGAGGGGATATTCATTGGCATTTCCAGTGAACAGAGAAATAAAAATGTTTTCAGTCAGATCCCATATGCTTACTATAGAAGAAAAAGACATATCTATTAAATCAAAACTCCAGGAGAAAGAAAAAAAAAAAACAACACAAAAAAGCAAAAAAAAACCCAACCCCACAAACAAAGCCATTTATGCTTAAGTGTACTTCTCTCTACAGGAAAACTCTCAGCTTTATTGATATGGGTGAATAAAGGTTTAAGAACAAACATTTGCTTGTGGTATGACATTATTTCATGGCTAGTTAGCAACATGATGGGCATTGAGAAAACAATAGTGTATACAGCCATCTAAAAAAATAGCATGAATTTACTCATTTAGTACAAATACATAATACTGTTCTCTTCCTCTTCTTCATAAAATTATTGTTTTCTCATTTGTGCCATAGTTTCTTCGTTTGCTTTCTTGTTAGCACTGTGGCTATATGGATGTGAAACACGCATATCAGGTTTCGTTTTTTTTATAATTTCCTTTTTTATGATAAAATGTGTCATCTTTAAATTGAAGTTTCTCATAAAGAGGAAGAGGAAATCACCAGTCATAGGATCACAGAATGGTTAGAGTTGGAAGGGACATTAAAAATCATTGATTTCCAACCCAGTGCCATGGGCAGGGACACTCTCAATAGAACAGGTCGCACAAAGTCCCATGCAGCCTGGCCTTGAACACCTCGAGTGAAGGGGCTTCCACAACTTCTCGGGGCAACCTGTTCTACTGTCTCGCTACCCACACAGGAAGGAATTTCTTTCTAGTGTCTAATGTAAATTTCTCCTCTTTCCATTTAAAACCATCGCCTCTTGTCCTATTGCTCTCTTCCCTGACAAAGGTCCCCCTCTAGCTCTCCTGGTTCCCTTCAGATAACTGGAAGGCTGCTGTAAGGACTCCCTGAAGCCTTCTCTTCTCCAGGCTGAAGAACGCCAACCCTCTCAGCCTATCTACATAGGAGAGGTGCTTCAGCCCTCTGATCATCTTTGTGGAATTCTGCTGGAAACATTCCAAAAGGTCCATGTCCTTCCTGTGGTGAGAACTCCAAAGCTGGACACAGTATTCCAGGTGGGGTCTCACAAGCACAGAGTAGAGGGGTAGAATTACCTCCTGTGACTTTCTGGACACACTTCTTCTCATACAGCCCAAGATGTAGTTAGCTTTCTGGGTTGCCAGCTCCCTCAGGACTCGTGGATGGATTTCATCAGGTCCCATGAACTTATGCAACTTCAGGTTCCTCAGACGGGTTTGAACCTCATTTTCTCCTACAGTGGGCATTTTTTCATTCATTCTCACAGACCTTTTTTTCTCTTTCCTACCTTTCCATCCCTAGTACTTGTTATTGTTGTTACAATGTCTGCAATTCTTTGAATTACGGCCCATTCCTGAGGTAAAATGTCATAATCTTATTATTTAAAATTACTTCATTGATTAGGTTCATGAAATGGAAGGTTGTACAACATGTCACGATTAGACTTGCTGATGCTCCTGGTAGCATCAAGGTTTAAAACCTCCTTTACCATTTCCACACATGCCCTTTAAGAGAAATAAAGTTGTTCTGCTGGAGTCCAATATAACAGATGCTTAACAAAGATGTCTTAGGCTACATCTACAAAAAGAAAATCCACAACAGTAAAGCACAAATCAGGACTTTAAAATATCTGCTGAAAGTCTGGTTTTGATAATAATAAAGATAAGACATAGGTGAAGATAATTCTGAAAATAATGAACATGTTAACCAGGATTACTTTACTTATCTTCTCTCCTATGCATGTATTTTATTTGTATTTCAACCTATAATTTCTGGTTGAGGCTATAAACACTTCCCAGACAAGACTTGTACTTTGTTTTACATGCAGCACTTTGCACATTTGGGGAATGTTAAGGAGGTATCAAGGATGAACCTTTCTGAAAATAGGACATTGGACCTCACTTCCCCTTGTGCCTATGGATCTGGAAACAAAGGAAGCTTCAGGATGAGTTTAAACAAACATCCTTTTGAAGAAAAGCTAATTTTTCATACCACTGGAAAAGTAATAAATATTAAAATGTTGTTCTAATTCGTTGTTCATCATTGAACAAATGATATTCAAATTACATCATCAGTATACAATCCTAAAATATAGATAGTATGCACTGAGAATGCAAAAAGCCTGTACAACCCATATACGTGTATATTTCTTGTGCAGGCATGTTATTCTACTTGGACCACAGGCAAGGTGCCAATGACCATTGGAAAGAAGAGCAAAGAGCCTGATGCAGAGGGAAAAACTGGCTTATGGCCCCCACCAGATTTGGAAGTTGGCAAGTACTGGGAAAATCAACTTTGCAAGATACAGGTTAGTTTAGCCTAGTCAAGTCATTCCCTCTACAGAAAATGACACAAGGAAATGGATTTAATTCCATCTTAGGTGTCTCAATTTAGGAAAGATGAAAGTGAACCTTAGTTTTTAGTCAGAAAGGAGCTAAAGTCTAGAATACCGCACCAGAAAGCTTCTTAACCCCAGATGGTAAATGCTATTGTATTATTTTATGGCCAAATTTTAGAAATAAACATAGTGGATATATAGTTATTTATTTCACTTCAGATATTGTTTATAAAATATAAAGATATTATTACAGAATATATCTATTGTCTTTCAGGAATTCTCAATTTAAATTAGCTAGCAAAATGATGCTATGTTGGTATTTTATGTGAGACATTTATATGAAATAAACATAAGAGCAGAAAGACTGCACTGAACCAGGTCATGTGCTTTATTGTTATGCAAGGTAAAACCTGGAAGCTGCAAGGTTAATTACTATAATTTGGAAAAAGACAGTATAAGTAAAATGCAGATGCTGTAATATGTATGTAATTAAGTTGTAATTGCAGCATAATTGCACAGTGGTTTTGCTTTGCAGTGGAGTACTAAACTAGATTTCTACAGATAGTTATGAATGAGTTAATTATACAAATTTTGACATCATATTAAATTTATTGCTGTGACAAAGTTCCTTCAAATTATCAAATATGGAGTGCATATTTTTTTTCAATTTCGAGTGCATATTTTTTTCAATTTCCTCTTCAGAAGAACACTTAACTGTATTTTCATGTTACATGTAGACAGCATGCAAAAGTTGTAGCAAGTTAAACATGAATCCTAAAAGGCTTTACTTTATACATTATGCATTATTTCTCATAACACACAGATCATAAAAAATACATATAACTTGGGCTGATAAAGCTGTAAGCAAAAGATGGAAGACTTGAATCCTAAAGGCAAAAATATTCTAATAAAATGTAATTAAATACATAATTAAAATAATAATCAAGTAATTTTAGAAAAATAGTGGAAATGACAGAGCCATCCACTGTCTCATGTGATCTCCTGACACCCAGTTACAGGGCATGATGGATGGCTCCATCACGGTAGAAGTATCTTGTACTACAGAGGAAACAAACTTTTAAGCTATTTTTCTTGATAGATGTAATAGTCATCTCAGGGAAAAGGAAAATGAGAGAAGAACTCTTCAGAGCATGATACCCCTTGAGCAAATAACAACCTACAGGGTGGCTTTAGAGGCTTAGTGAAATGCTGGAGCTGCTAAGGAGAAGTTTCAGTGCTAGGTAATATTTTATTCATGCAACTAATTGTTTACTGAATGTTCTGAGCTAGATATTATTTTCACTTCTGTGGGGCAATAAAGCCAATTCTGATCACAGCGAGGAACTTTTTTGCCATGGATTTGGTGAGTCCTGAAACTGGGTTCCTTCCAAAACAGCTGACAAAGCAATTCTCCAGGGTGTTCAGAAGGTAATGGTGTCATACCTCTATTTTCAGGGCACAGGCTAATTAGTAAAATTGTAACACAGACATCTCGGGGCATGTACTGGTTAGCCCCTAAGGTCTCTGGTATGTGTCAATGCAGCAGCAAGCAAGCGTGTACACCAGGGCTATGGATATGAGCACTGGTAACCTGAATGTGCACAGCACTATCCTGGGGTAGAGTCCAGCGAGAATGAAACAACCTGCTGCGTTGTCATTAAACCTAATTAGCCTCCTGCATCCAAAATGCATGCTGGGAATCATCCTTAGTTGTGCTAATTTCCCAACACCGTCTGTAAGTTTTTTGTCAGACTGTGATTTGTCCAGCCCATAACCGGCCAGGGTGTCCTAATTCTTCCCTGGCAAACATTGCTGTTATAAGTAGCATATATTACAACATAATGTATTTACACAATAAATGTAGGGGAGAGCAGGGAGGTGGTTATGATAAAGGAATTCTATGTTCTGGGACATAAAGCAAACTGTGTGATAAGTAGTCTTAGTTAATTACAATTAAGTGAAACAATTCTTTAACGCTTTCTTTGATAGAAACTGAAGATGCCAAAACAAGAGTGAATAGTTTAGGCACATATAGGAAATTAACACATCAAATAATCTAATTATAACATCCTGATTTTTTTTTTTTTCATTAGAAGAATATATATATATATATAAAAGCTCTTAAATTAAGCATCAGCTTACTCAAATGGATTAAGTTATCTGTGTAAATCATTTAGACTGACATTTAATAGAAGCTTAGATTTGTAAATTCTGGGATTTTTGCTAGAACACCAAGTGCATCTGCAGCAGCAATGAGGATCCGGTGGGTGCCAACAAACAGCGCATCAGGCGCTGGTGCACAGGGGAAACCATCATGCAGTTTGAGCCAGCAGCTTTGGCAAGATATTGACACCATGAGGTTTTAATAGTAATACTCCACAAAAATTAAAATGAAAAGAAGTTAGGGAGAAAGCTCGGTGGAGACTCCCGTACATTTTTAATTATCACACCCAGGGTTTCCATCTGGAAAATGGGAAACCAGAATTCAGAAAACTGAATTCATAGGAATTCAGTGCAAAACCAGCATTATTTTAATTTTTGAGGCCACTATCCAGCTGAGCCTGTGCTTTTAGCTGTCTTGAAGACAGCTTTGGAACAACTTGCTTTGGAGTAAGCAAGGCCCCCTGAAACATTCCATCTGTCAGAGTGAAGTTATAGGTCCTCTTTGCTCTCATGTAAATATTTTAAAGAATAAAGAAATCCAAAAATCAGAAACTCATGAATAAGCTGCCCTTTGAAGAAAGGAAAAAGCAGACAGATAAGACATTATTGCCGAACAAACTGTATTTTTGAATGGCACTGTAGCCAATGTCTCCCTTTAACTGCAGTCATCACCTTCTCCTGTCACAGCACACAGACACAGGAAAATAAACAAGCCTCAGAAATCTGATTTTCTATCAGGCAATAATAGCATTAGACACCTTTAAGCATTTTCTCTTTCAGTGCAGAAGATTCAGTACCTTCTTATAACTTTTTACCAAAATTGAAACTCTATCAAACAGGGCTTCATTTGCCAAGAAGTAATGTTATCTGTTAAATATCTGTACAAATAGTATGCTACTGGAATTCAGAGACAAGAACTGATATTCACTGCCCTGCGGCTCATGTCCTAATAAACACAGTTATCCTGGTTAACTGTCATAGCACTAATTTACCAGCTACAACACCATGAAAATAACAGAATTCCTCAACAATAGTACAATAAAGCCACATCATACCCAAATCCCTGTCAGGAATATAGGATGTATAAGCACTAGAAAAATCTGATTTTTACATCCTAACCTCAGGATCTGCTCCAGAATACCTTATTTCATGAACATTTTGGCAAGTTCATGAACTTGAGAAAGTACAAATGTTGCAAAAGAGCTGTTCTCTTCAGCTATTTCTCTCTCTTTTTATCTTTTGTTGTTATTGTTGTTGTTGTGGTTTGTGGGCACACACAAAATGCATTTGATCCCAGATTTCATCTGATACTGCCATTCTCCATATCTACTTAAGTACAGAAAATTATGGCTGAAGCTATCCTTAGAATTAATGACATGGATATGAACACAGCTTATGAAAAGGAAGCACAACAAAAATTCCCTTGGAAAGCACACTAAGAAGGCTTTTGAATTACATGTACAACAATTGAAGAAATGAGAATATAGCCCATCTTACTATAATATAATCTTATGTCTCTCATCTATACAGAATTTCATATAAAATGCAAGGGAGACAATGATGCTGTACATAGACTGTGATTTCATATATTAGCTAGGAAATATCTAGAACAAAATATCAATAATCATAATCAAGTTTTATATATAGACAGATAATTTATAATGTGATTTTTTATAATGAATGTAGGTAGCTAGAAAAGACTAACTGGGTCACAAAGTCCAATTGTAGATACTGTTAGAAAATCTTGCTGTAGGTGTTTAGCAGTGGAAGAAGTAATGATAGACCTGTTACAGTCAGGCTGATAAACAAACCAGTCAGTTGGATTGGTGATCTGCTAGTTGCTATGACATGCTCCCTGATTTTATCACACCACCAATAAACAATGCTGTTTTTCTGGGGCAGTGTCTTGTTTTTGTTCTGTTTTTAAAGCACCGTAGGGACTTCATTGCCCTGTCGTAGCTGAAAACATCATATCTGATAATATCCACCAAATTAGATAACAACAAAGAAGAAAAAAAAAATCCCATCATACACCCAAAAACCCTTTACTTATCCTATTTGGAAGCTGGGTGATATCACCCATGTTTCAACTCACTTGCCCCTCATGTTCAGCAAGAAACAGAAATCTGTTTGATTCCCTTGTGCTTGACAATGTGCTTGAAGGATTTCTGAACAAGGGACTGTCTTGAGCATCTGCCTCAATGTTTGTCAAAAACGACCATCCTGCACAAAGTCAAATATTTTAGCACACTGAAGACCTGAACGCTCTCTCTGGTCACTTCAGAAAGAACCCATAAACTGATTGGATTAAATCTGGCTTTCAGCTTTGCAAAAGCTCATTCTCCAAAACTGATCACTTTCTTGGGCATCCTGATGCCTCATTAGTTGGTAAGAGAACCACTTATGATCAACACAGAAGAAGTAAATCTGAACTTTCAGATCTATTGGTAAAATCATTGTTGATCAGAGTTGAACGTAGAACAAATTCTGCTCAAAGAGATTTATAGTTTTCTTAATTCTGATTTGAAATAAAGAAAAAAAAAAAGTAATGATGAAATTGTAATGGAAAGAAAGCTGAGAGCACCTCAACTTCAGTCAAAATGGTTTCTTTTGCCAAAACAACTTGTTTAATTTCTGTTTCATTCAGTACTGTATGTATTTTAATTCCCAGAAAATTCTATTCCCCCTATTATTGTCTAAAAAATATTTTGAAGCCAAAATAAACATGATTTTTCTAAGCTTTTGCGTTTCAAATAAAGTGTACTTTCTCATGGAGAATGGTTCCATCCACATTTTCCTTGCCAGGTCATTGTGATGTTATCAGTATGCACAGTCACCACCGTAGCCTAGTGTGGGAAGGACCATGACTGCATCCTATCCATTGCTTTTGGGTAGTTATTAGACTTTGGAAAGGCTTTGTAAAAAACAGCTGCTTAATTTCACAGGGCACAAGAACCACAAATGTCATTGACCCTGACATGGGGAGTACATTCAGGGAAGACTCCTTGCATCTAGCAAGTGAAATCCATAATGTGACCTTAAATAATATGAACATGAGAACAACTTGTTCCTTGATACTGATTACAGAAACATAGCTTATTATACAGTTGGCAAAGCTGTGTTGCATAGTTAATATACACTAAGGCAATTTTTTCCTTATTTTATGGCTTAGATAAAATATCACCAAAGTCAGAGGACACTGTAAAGACATGACTTTTGTTGTTACTGGACACAAATATCAAAGAGGCTGTGGTTTAGGGTAATTTATTTCAGAACTACAGGGGATCACCTTTGGAGAAAGGCATACTTGAATAATCTGTGCCTCCAACAGGTTCCTTTTCTGCTTCTTATTGTCCCATTCTGTCAATGACTACAAATACATATCTCTGAAGTGCAACATGGTTTATTTTGTAATGGACCAGATGGCATCCAGTGATGGATACAGTCAAAGAATACATACCTAGATGAGGACACTTCTGTTCATCTGACAGTACCTGAATGTCATATACTATCTATAACTTTGTTGAAATACCCATCTCTAACAGTTACATGCAAAACTGTTTGCTTCTGTTCAATAAGAAAACATTTTTGGTGGTTTTTTTTCTTTGTTTGTTTTGTTTCATTTGGGTTTTTGTTGTTGTTTTGAAAACAGGAAAAGGATAAACAGATTATTATTCCTTTTCCCAGCAGGAGCATCAATAAAGTCACTTATATCTTCCATCAAAGTCTAAAACAACCTGGATGTAGAATACTGCAATTGGGCTTCATTGGATGATTCAATTTAAAAACATTAAATAAAACAACAACAAAAAAATAATCACTTCATATATTTAAATGTACACTACATTTAGTGACATCTAAGTGGGGTCTGCATGTCAAAGGCTGTGTTCTCTTGCCTTGTCTTGCCTCTAACAAAAATCAAAGTGCCATCATTCACAGTTACAGTTAGGATTCAGGGTCTCTAGAAGCCTGGCAATAAAACATGTCAAGGCTTGAATACATTCTTTCCATTTGTGGATGAATGCCTTCATAATCACTGAAAAGCCTCTAAATAGTCTCTACCAGAATAAAATAAGGTTTTGTTTAAAGTCTGAAATGGTTTTTATTTTGGGAATCATGTTCTTTTAGTTGTATAGTTCTGAATCTGTTCCATATTCAGCAGCAATTTATTTCTTAAGGAAGGTCTAGCTTAAGCTTTGGGTTTAAGAAAATAATCAGCCACAGTTTGTATGATTCTGCTGTATGCTATTTCAGGTGGGCAGGGAGGGACGAAGCTGAAACCTCAGAGGTTACATCCATTTTACAGAGATTGCATTCTAACCACACTTTGAAAGCAGCATCTTATAAATGTCTGATGTTTCACTAGCTCACCCAGCTTAAAAGGAGGGGTTTGTTTTTGCAAAAACACAACTGTTCCAATTTTTATCCTACAATTACAAGCACATTTTGTTCTATTCTTGTACTTCTAGGAGATCTCATTCTAGGTCCTGCTAAATATGAGCTTGCAAACAGCCTTTTCTCTCTTTCATGATGATAACAGTTTGCCACTCAAATTTCTGGCTACAGAAACAGTTACATGAATGTTAC